>QKQZ01047874.1:0-14719 GCA_003595255.1 Solenopsis fugax
GAATCCGGGGAACGCGACAGGAGTGGGAATAGTATGCCCGTCGGGTCGTCCCGCTAATTACGGGGTGGCCTCGAATAAATTACAACCGAAAACGCCAACTCGTTTGTATACCGCCGCATTATAATTCCGCAGCGTCGTCCTCGCCGCCGCCGCCGCCGCCGCCGCGGTCGAGGAAAACGATAATCCAAGGAACACGAGCAGGGACCTCTATATTCTCGACCCCTTGGTCTCGCCGCGTCGCTGTACGTGTTTCGTTCTACGTGTGTGTTCGTGCACCGAGTATGCGAGGTATTTTATTTCCCAATATCTGCGCGAGATTTCTCGTCGTCGGATGTTTCAATTCCGGACACACACACCGCGACCGATTCCTCGACCGGACAACAAATTGAATCGAGCGGAACGCTGACAAGATCGTCGAACGGCCAGTCTCTCTTTTCATCGCGCAGATGAAATGATTTTTTTTTTCCCCCCAGAAGCGTCAGAAGACAAATTGAAGCGCGATAAATATCTAGATCGAGTTTTAGCCCTACGGTTCAGTTGGCTTTTCCAACGCGTCCCGATTCTCCGAAAATTTTTGAAAGATTTGTAGCTTGGAAAGTTGAGATATTAAGTACGATTCGGAGGCAATCGCCCGTTTTTATTTACTTCTTTTTTAGAACGATAATAAAAGTCGTGAAATAAAGAGCGAGACCTCGTTGGCGAGTCAACGAGATCCATTTGCAAGGATTAACTCCGCGAAATTGGACCTCTTTAGACGTTATACAGCTCGCGTCGGAATAATAAGGCACCGGCATTATTCCGTATCGAATGCGTTTTCACTCTCTCCCGCGGGGAAAGAAAGAAAAAAAGAGGGGTGGGAGAACTCTATCTGCAAGCGCTGGCTTTTATCCGGCTCGCCTGATCCCCTGAGTATACCCGACGCCGACTCTCGATTACAACTTTTTATTGCATTTCCATTTCATCTCTCGCCCAGCCGAGCAAGGAGTGGAAACTCTCGCGAGCGACCAGGCACCGGAGTGAGATTGAAACGAATGCGTTTTAAACGCGATTATTGTGCCAAGTCTCTCGGACAGACTCGGGGGGAAAGCGGACGTTCGTGATGTACGTCTGCGACGCGCGTCACGTCACGAGAAAAAATAAAATACTGCGACAGTAATTTTAATCAACGAGCGAGGTGATTTTACGAGCAACCATCTTCAGTGATCTGAAGAGGCAAAATTATAAACGTAGATCGCGCGCCACGAGTAACATCTAATCGAGATAATGCGGTAATCCATGACACAATAGCGTAGAACTTCAGTTCCGATTTATGCATTATTATCGACGTAATTCGTTTTGTAAGCATCTCTTCCGTGGCATCTGCATCGCGAAAGTGAAGAAAACGAACGATCGATGGTTCGGGCGACCGTACGCCTTCGCATCTCGAGATAATAAAGCGAAGAGGCGGAACACCCGCCGCATCACGTTGCTATTATTTATTGAGTTAATCTTGGACAAAACACACGTACAGACGAACAACACATGTACGATTCTTTTTCTCGCTCTTTACTTTCTTCTATCCCTCTTCTCTCCTCCCCCCTCCCCCCTCCCGCGGCACGCGATAGACGTGCACGAGGAGCATCGTGCACCAGAAGTTCCAACGCTACCGGAAGCTACGATGAGATAGCGCTAAGGGCAATTTGTCGGAGCGAAAGATATAACGCGTATCCCACCTCTCTGCGGGGCGAATCAGACGGCCGAACACACGCACTCTTCGATGCGCACGCGTGATTCCGCGGAACAATGTTGCGGGAGCCGCTACGACATGATTGATGAAACATATCTCACGGCGGAAGGACTCGGATCGTGAAATCCGAGGGCTAGAACAATTCTTGAGCGCGAGAGAAAAAAAATATCGCTCGCGCAGCCGATATAAATCAAGCAACTATCGAGTCCGAGATTGGCTTTTCTCTTCGTTCAACATTTTATATATAATTTCTATCTTCGTCCGATAAGTAAATAAAGGAAAAAAAAAAAATAAATGTCAGGATGACAAGACATCAATAAGTACAACCGAAGCCATGTCCGCACACCCGGTAGCTACCCTCCTGTCGATGTCTCCTTCTTTTTCGACGCGTATTCGAGATAATTCGGGGATGCGTAAATCCCGCTATTTACCGCGATAAACGGGGCGTGAGCGATATTTGCAAGAGAAAGAAAAAAGTGGAGGGCAGCTGGAACGACGACAGAGACAACGAGACAGCAGTAGCGCGAAGAGAATCTCTGCCTGCGTCGGTTCTCTTTGTCTCTCTCCCTGGCGGTCTTTCTATCTATCTCTAGAGGCGGTCCGAGGAGATTTTAGAGAGCATTCAGAGTGCATTTAGCCATCGACCGGGCGAGGACTGTCGCGCAAACGAATGTCGGCCCACCCGTGGCGATCGACGGGGGCGTGAAATCGGGCACCTCTTTAAACGCGAGGTGACACCCGCGGGGCGATTATGCGACAACGACGACAACGACAGGAGCAAACACAGGATGAAAATAGAGGCGGTGCCCTTTCAGACACGGCCAAGCGTGCCGAACGCAAGAGTGCAGCGCGTGAGATATTACGACGGAGCAGGCACCTCAATCTGAATCCGAAACCCGCTTGCACCGTGGACTAGGCGGCGCGTTAACCCGAACAAAACATGTCCCACCCTTGTTCATCGAGACGAGCAACAGGGTATTTTAATATCAACCGTGGAGAAACTCATTAGTCTAATGTAGGTCACGTCACGGACGACCTAGCGGAAGTACCGGGAGGAAATTAAATGGCTGTAAGTTGAGAGAGGCATCGGAAGAAATGCACGTACAGATCTCGTTGAAGATCTCGCGCGGAATCTTGTAGGGCTGAAATTCTATCCTGCAGAGCAATTTTAGTTCTCAAATTTATGACGAGTCCGACAAAGCTGCGGACTCGGAGAGTTTAACATCAGGCACGATCGAGTACGAGAAAGGGATGACTCCAATTTCTAAAGGAGCGTGTTGGCAATCGAGACGAGCGAACTCGAAGGGGGCGTGTGTTATTAACGCGGAGCAGCGCGCATACGCGCGATATTCGCGACGCGGATTCTCGATCCCCGCGGCCGGCAGCCCGTTTACCACGGTCTCGGCGAAAAATGCGCCGCCGATAAGCATCCGGCGCCGTGCGCCGTATAAAAAGGACCGTCTATAATAACACAGTGTCTATCTGAAATCCCCCGGAGTCGAACCGTCGCGCGGCGAGCGGGCAAATAACCGCGCGTCGCGCACAATCACGATGCCCGCGCGCTCAGGTATTGCCATTACCGTGCCCGTGGGATTATTTACGGTTACCATAACTCCCAGGCCCCGTCGCGCTTAAGATCTTAAGAACCCCGTGCCCATACGCATACGGACGGACGCGAGTGGAAAAGGCACATGTAACCACGGACGATTTATTCGCGCCGCCCGTCTCGGAACCTTCCTCCGCGCGAAGGACGCATGAGTCTTTTGCGCGTTGACGAGATTACATGCAGGCTAATCATCATTAGCGACGCGATTTTTGCCATGTCAATTTCTTAAGTATTAAGTTTCCTCTCAATCTTGTCACTGTAATCCCCGAATGTCTACAATTCGTTTTAACACTCTCTACACATGATTCGATCATTTTGTCTTACGAATGTCTTTTTTTAAACAAAATTAAGAACACTGTAATTAGTTATAAATTATATGCAATTTTTTTTTATTAAACAACCACTTATTAAAGATCTTAAAGTAATATATGTATACACCCAGAGAAAAATTTCTTCAATTCAAAAAATTGATTTAAATCAAACAAATTTGTGCATTGCTATACGGTTAAAGAAAAGTTGCTTTGATTTGAAGAAATTTCTTGATTGGTCCTTTTTACTAGAATTTTAAAAATAGTTTTTGCAATGCAAATCTTTTCTTAACAATCAGAATAACTAATTTATGTATTTCTTACATTTCTGTCAGTACTTTCTTTGAATTATAAATTTGTTTACTTTTAAAAAAGGCTACTAACGTCATTTCTTAAAATGAAATAAATTTTTATTTTTCTCAAAGATACTTTCATTTCAATTTAAAAAAAAAAACCAATTAAAGAAACGATTTCTTCAATTTAATAAAATTTCTCTGAATATGAGAGTTGAAGAATTTTTTTATACTTGTAAAATAATGAAAATTAACTCACAAGTATCGTGACCCAAAGTGTAAATGAAAAAATGTGCCGAAAAGCAACGTGTGTACACAGTGTTAATTACAATGTAATATAAAGAATGATTTATAATACTTTTAATAGTGCGTATTTTGAAGAATTATAGTTAAAAATCCTAATATAAAAATTATGGTTACATAAGAAAGAATTTTTAATATATAAGGCGATAATTCCTGCAGATCAATAACTAATAATTTTATATATAAAGGGAAGATCACGTTTGATATTCTTAGTACTCGTCGCAGCTGCATCTCGGGAAGCAATGAGAAATATGAGGACTCTCACGGGTGCTGCCTACACGCTCGAGTCTCTCTCGCCATGTGAATGACAACAACGTGACCTTGTGTACACAACGACGCGCTGTAAGCTGCACGCCAGTCAATTTGTTGTGAAATAATTAACGTGCATAAGATAAATGCCAAATTTTCTATTTTATCTATTAAAAATTGTAAGGTAAATTGGCCATTATCGCATTAAATTATTATAAATATGTTTATTTGACGCATAAAGTTTACCTTATTTTGATCGAGGAAATATTCATGTTAATTAATTAATTATTGCTACATGTTGCTAAATGTTTACGACCTGAGGATATATGTGTAATTTAAATAAATCAGGTCAATAAAATTAAATTATAAAGAAATACCGAAAAAATTTCGAAATAATAATAATAAAATTAATAAATTAATTTTAATATATTTTAATGAAGCAAAATGTAGATGAAGTTGATTATCCACAAATTTAATAATAAATTTAATAATCTTCTTAAGTAGAAAATTAATAAAAAAAATTAAGTAATTTGCATGTAACAATTAATTTGCTATTAGTAATAGATTTGCGAATTTTTAATTCTTCTATGTACATAAGGTAAAATTAACTGAGTAGCAAAAATCAATATCACTTGGTCTGTGAAAATCAATAATAGACAGATAGAATTTTATATAAAGAGTTTTCAATTTTCAATTTTTTTAGAATGCACAATTAAAATATTGTAATTGCGGAAGAAAATTTGTTTATAAGCAGCACAATATTAATAAAAATAAAGCCAATTGTTCGTTGTCCGACAAGGTGACGGCATCGCGCGTATAAATGCCGACGCAACGACGCGAAAGCATCTTCCGTACATTGTCTTATGCACGTCAAAGATCCATACATAATGTACACATAGTGTAATATCGTTGACACGTTAGTCCGCTATTTCACGTAGAGACGCATTTCCGTCGTTCCGGTGACAATCAGATTCACCCGTTCGCTACGCGGCCGAATTGCGCGAGAAGCCAAAGCTGGAAAGAGACACGGGGCGAGAAATAATGCAATCGCTAATTATCGTGCGAGGATCCTTTCGGACGTACAAGGCGGGGAGATCGCGGTAGACGAACGCAGGTTGTACGAGCTGTCCGCGTCGAGAGGAGGAAACGAGTTCGGAGCGCGCGGACGGAGGGAGGCACGTCGCGTAACGCCTCGCGATTCCCAGCATCTAGGATCGGGTTCTTTAATAATTAAGGTGCCTCGTATACGCGGCGAGACCGCCGCCACCGTCTTCAACGTGGACGGTAAAAACGGAAGTTCTCCTTTCTACACGCGGCGCTCCCAGACTTACCAAGGACTCGATCGATACTTTGGTAAAGGTGAATTCCGTTGCGGCACTTCGTGACATTATAACACGATCGACATTATGACGATACGCGCGCAACGATATGTCTCTCATATATAATAAAACCCCCCAAGAGTTGTTGTAGGAAAGATAGACGTAGGAAAATAATATTTAATAAAGCTTGATTTCATTTAATTCTTTCACCGTCGCCCGTACCGTTCCTCTGCAAAATTTTCCAGGATGCACCGTCGTTGTATATGAACATATGCTAATGCCTAAACGCACGAAAGCTTAAAGAGTGCACGCGTACCGCTAATGCGCTCTGGACTGGCCGTATTAACGACTCGCGTATTAACGACCTCGCTAGGTGCATTACAATGTCGAGGGCGAGGAAACTAATTAAGAACGCACGGGGATTCCGGAAAGAAGCGAACTCGCACGGTAGCGGCGCATGTTATCAGTTAAACGAGTATTAAATGCAAGAAAATTTAACGTTACTCACACGCTACTGTGATTATCAACGGCATTAGCGTGAAGTTATTATGTGATGGCTTTATTACAAATTTCTAACACCCATAAATGGATTGGCATAATGCATCACGAAAATAATTACAAAGCGCGGCGTAAATCATTTGTCTAAAATATAATGTTTCCAGCGTTAATTTGGTATCGGTGTAAAAAATCGACAAGTGGCAAAAAATTCCGACTTGAGGCCATATGTTCGTGATCAAGAAATTTAACGAGTCTCTACGACGTTAGGACTTAGGACTCGCGTCAATCGCATGCATTTAGCCGTTACCTCTGGTGAATCGAAACGTCTTGCGTGCACCACGTGCCGCGAACGCATCGGTATGTTACGCGCGCGAGAGCGTGACCGAAGGAATGGGTAGGACGCGCCTTATTGTTAGATTATCACAATGTAACGTTCTCGCACGAACAGGATTTACGGTAAAATCGGGTGCGGCCGGCGCTTCCGCATGGTCTCGCGGAAAAGTAAAGAAAATTGCGCAACGACATTTGAAAGAGGACAAAAGGAAGAGTGCATTCACCGGCGGCGTGGCGTGGCTCAAAATAATGTTGCGATTGCGCTACATGCGAATTAGCGCAATTAGCGTTCACGACGGCGCGGCGTCTACGGTGAAACCGCGAATTTCCGCGATATTTCACAATCGTAGAAAAAAAGAGCATCGACTCGCGTAGAGATACAAGCTCAACTTCGAGAAAGGAATGTGTAAAGACTAACGATAATGATAGGGTAAAGTTGCTTATTATGAGATACCTTTTTTTAAAGGCTTATAATTTATTTAATTTATATCATTAACTCCTATTTTTATATCCAAATTATAGTAAATACATTTAAGTTTCATCGCCAAAAGTTAGCAATCGATAATAGTTATACTTTGTTGTATATGAAATTTTTTATCAAAATTGCTGATTTTGCTAATTCAAAAAATAAGGGTTCCTAATATGAGATACAAAGGTTTTTTTTATATGAAATGGGTCTTATCGACTTGGACCTTACTAGGTTCAAATTAGGCTCCTGACTCAAAATCTAATTGACCAATCAAATAGCTTTTTCGATACTCTAAAACTTTTGTACGTAACATTTTTCTCGAAAATCTATTCTCTTCGAGATATTTTAAAGTCTCAGTGCTAATGCTGAAGACCATAACTTTGAAGCCTCATAATTCGAAAGGCCTCAATGAACAACTTTATTATAGCATTTTAGAAAATTCTTTAAGTCAGAATATGCAATAATAAATGGGGATTTTTGAGTGTCTCATATTATGAGTTCCACGCTTTGCGGTTTCACGATCATCAAATCTGATATTTATAATTAAGCAAATCATCACATCCCGTATTTTTATATTAATACGACTTTATCACTGCATGCAGAATTTATCATCAAATATTTGTTGATTTCATAATAAACAAGGTTTAAAGACTCATCTCAATAAATCTTGACAACATCCAATTTCAAAAAAATTTGTTTTTCAACGACTGCACGCATGATCTAATAATAAATTTTCTACTAAATAGATTTCACTCCAAGAGTAATAAGTTTATGATGGTACCAACCACATGCGTTTATTAATGCAGCAGAATCCTGCTACCTCATATTAGGAACCTATCCCATAATAGGCGACTTTATCCTACATTTCCTGCTGTTTCGAAAATGTGTTGCAACGAGTGGACGAAATCTCAGATAAGAAATATACCAGAATAAAGTGCACAATGTAGTAGCTGTGACGTGAAAAGATGCGAGGGGAAAAAACAGCTGAGCAGGACAGCTCGCAATACCGTGGACTCTCCATCTTTCGAAAGAATTTAATATATAGAATCGTTTTTATGGCAGCGATTCGGTACTTTCAAGTTGCTACCGCCCGTTTCGCCTGCGTGGAACAAGGAAAAGCGCGCGACTGAGAGACAGACAGAGAAAGAGGCAGACAATAAAAGTTACGTTGGATACGAAAAAAGGAGTGGGACAGGCGATCCTCGAGTATCTACGTATCCAGCTGAACGCACTGCCAACAACCCGAGGAATCGTAACCGCTGCCGCCGCCGCCGTCCGTCGGTTGGTATCATTAAAACGTAATCACTGCTGTTCGCTAACCCCGGTGATGCTAATTTGTACGTTAATTAATGCCGAGTACCATTGTGCTCGCTTATGCCTACAGAAGCGATTATTTAGCGCGTTGCCTAGCATTAGATACTAGTAGGCGCATTCGTCTGCTCGCTCGCTCACTCGCTCGCTCGTCGATCAACACGCTCGCGCTTCCTGTTTTCTATATGAAACGATTACGGCGCGCCGTTTCTCGAGCGAGGTCGGTTCAATGTGTTCCCGCCATCATCGGCCGCCGTGAAATCCTGGTTATCGAGGACGCGAACACATGTACATGCGTCGCCGCGAAGGAATTAAGCGCGCGGTCGCATCAGAGATTTCTTCTTCTTCTTTTTCTTTTCTCGCGATCGAGCGAAGCGTAGAAATTTCAATACTTTCAGATACTTCCCGTATGTCTTTGCATTTCTGTAGGACTGAAACTTTTGAAACGCATTTTTCCCGCGATCGAAATAGGCTGAGGTGAATTTGCAGTCGTTGAGAATGTTGTTCACATATTACAGCAAAGTGGTAGAAATCAGTTTGAATATCTCGCAACATCATTGTACATCCGGGCTGCTCTGTACAAAGCTGAGAAGAAAAATTGTTCGTTCGCCCGCGGCGCGATCCATTCTGTCGCGCTCGTAATTATAAAGCTATTACGAGGATCGAACGCATTGTCTAGTCGAGACGAGAGAAAGAGAAAGAGAGAACAGCCGGTCTACCGGTATCCTGCTATCCTTCCCGGGTGCCGAAGTGTTCTTCTCGTAGGTGCTCGTCGAACGAGAGGCGCGCGTTTAGTTGTAGCCCGGACGCGTTTGTTGTTTCCTCCCGAGGCGCTCTCCGCGCCATCGCGCTTTCTCTCTCCCTCTCTGAGATGCTCTTCATTATCGAACGCTAAACGGCCGCTTCCCACGACAATGGGCTCCCTCGGCTACTTCTTTTGAAATTCCTTTTGTTCCTAGCGGCCACAATGATTCCCCTGCCTTGAGAGGACTCGGCGCGAAGAAACCGTTGCTTCTGGTGGATATTTACGACGAGGGCCTCCGCGCGCCACCGAGAGATTCGTCGTCGTATCCAGGCCATCCGGTAATTGGCATATTCGCGAAAGCGCAAGCGGGTTACACGCTGATCGCGAGTGCAATTATAAGCGACAATAAAGCATTAACTCACGGCACAAAAGTACGCACTTGAGGATGCTCAACGAACCCGCTCTCCATCCATGCCTAATAACGGTGCGTGGAAAACGATGTGCCTTCAGAGGGAACAGTGGCATATGCCAAGTTGGTTTAAGCTAAACGCGATGCTTGTAATTTAATCCTGAATTACTCAGCAAGTGTATTGGATAAAAATTGAGTCGAGTTATAGGGCTAAGTTTCCATCTTTATGCGTCGTGACAGCGCGTAATCCCTTTTTATCAGATAGCAATCGCAAAAGTCGATTTCAGATCGTACAGAATCTGTCGAGATCGGCACACCCCTCCTCGATCGACGATATCGGTCAGCTGCTCTCTCATGTATTCTTTGTGCCGCAGGCTGACGGTGCAATTTCGACCCCACCTCCCGTAGCCGTCGAGGCGAGTTTTTTAGCGAATTTAATATTTATACCGAATGACTGATGACTATAATAAAGAAACGGGGTCGTATTGTTCGAAACATTTTTGTCATTGATCGATACGACGCTCCGCTCCGCTCTGCGTTCCGACTGGCTGCTGGGAAGAAATGCTTTCACGTATGTATACTCTGTGGACCCTAATGCCGGTAGACGAACACCGTATGTCGGATATCCAGCGATCATTTTCAGATCCGAAAGTCGAGAAGTCAAAATGGAAAGCTCTATATATATATATATATATATATATCGCGTGCAGCTATCGTGCGAAATGCTTCGAAGCACTCTACTTTCTTCCTTCGAATCCAATTTCAAAAGGGCCTCTTTTACAAAATTGTAGCGCTCACGAAGCTCAGACTTTAGCAGCTATTCAACCGAAACAAACGTGAGATTCGAAGACACAATAAATTGAGACTATAATAAACGAGGACGGATCTGTTTATGAGAAAATTATCACGAAGGCCAGAGATGGACGTGGTGGTACCGCTTAACGCGCGCGCACGCAGTTTAAAACACTTTCGAACACTCGTGCTGAAAGTGCCGATGATGTATGATCCGGTGTTTTTAAGGGGATCCGAGCTGATACCTGTCTCGACTCCCTCTGCGCCCGTTATACGTTGCACCGTGGTCTCGATGTTTCGGTCGAGACGAACTGTTACTCGATCCGCGTGAAATCCCGATTGTTCCATCGGCCAGGGCGCGTTTGTACTTGCGGTCGGACAAGACAAAGTCGTTTCCACCTTGCAGAAGGGAAGAATCGAATCTCATAGCGACGACATGGGTACGGGCAGTCATTAACGAATCATTATCGTTCCGCCCCAGCTCGGGGCCGGGACCAAGAGCTCTCGAAACAAAACCATTAATGATTTCTATTTGTATTCATCCGTTTCGCTCGTTTCGTGAGGAGGAGGAGGAGGTGGAAAGGGAGGTGGAGGAGAGGGCCCCGGGTCCCGGGACCAAGTCCCCAGTGAATTATGTGAGAAGTTAGCTTATTTTCGTTAAGCCGAACTCCCGCGGCGCGAACAAATCGTCCTTCGCTGCCGCTTCACGAGACTGAGCTTTGTTTTTCCTCTTGTTCGCCCTTTAGCTTTCTGTGCGATATCGCTTTCTCGCTCGCTCGCTTGCTCATTTTAAACTGGCGCGAGGGGTATCGCGCGTCGAGTCATCGTCAACCTTTCGCCAACACTTCTCACCTGTCCACGTGTCATCGTCCACATGTATCAAGAGCTATCCAACAAGACTCTTCAAACAGCTGAGACTCGTAGATATTGCGTCTGTTAATTATGGAACAGTACTTGTATCGATTTATCGGATTAGCTTTAAATTTTTATTATCGAGTTATTGAGACACATGTACGAGTATTTACTATTTGATAATATTAAATATCGAGAAATTACGTACGAAATATCATTCTCCATGACGAGCGGGCGGCGGGCTATCGCCTCCCAGCCATTCCCGACAGAAAACAAATTTAACGACCGACACTGTTCGCGCTTTGCATCCCAATAGAGTGGTAGAGAAGGTAAGACAGAGACGAGACGGCGACGTGGTGGATAGACAGGGAGCAGAGAGCGCAGAATGAAGTAAAGTAGGAAGAGATGCGAGAGGAACGAAGGAGAGCGGGGAGGAAGCGAGAGAGGAAGAGAGCGTGTTGCGTTTCGCGCGCATATATTTCGTTTTCTGTTGTTGCCTGAGAAAACAGACGGTCGGGCCATGGCCGACCATCGGCCCGTCAAAGTAGGGCCCTCCTCGTTCTCTTCCTTACACGTATCCCGGACCCGCCACACAGAGCCCTTCCTTCCTTCCTTCTCTTCCTTAAAGCCGGGCAATCGCTTCTCTCCCCCTCCCTCCCTCTCACCCTGCCGCTCGTCTCGACGCTCGGCGAGTTCCTCTCGTTATTTATTAGCAATCGCGAGGAGTGATGCGCCTAAACCAATATCATCAGAGGCGCCGCGTTCTATGTGTTGGCTGCCCGTTGAGAACGATGACGACGGTGGTAATGACGATGACGACGATCACGGCGAGGCGTCGCGTCGCGTCGCGTCGACGATACGATTTCCCTCCCCCCAACGCGAGATATCGCGGCACGTAGACACATACGGCTGGGATATATCAGGCGTGCGTATCATCTGTGAAAACATCCCTGCTAATTGGCGCCCAATATTTATTATAATTTCAAACACGTGAGCTCGCGCCGGGACCGCCTCCGTCGAGCGTCCCTCTCGTGTAGGAGCCGCACAGTGCCCCGCGTTCCCTGCCCTGCCGGTGCCCGGGCGTTTTACGACCTCGTTGAACCATGGATTTATTCCTTCTCAATAGGCGATCCGCATCGCGGACTCCGAACGCAAAGAAATTCGTTTGCCGACCTCTCTCGTTAACCTTCCGATCCGCATCACGCCATTTTCATCTTACGTCAAATTCCCCCATTTAGAATGATAACCAGCCTTTTTTACATCGACAATAACACGCAATCGTCGACGTAATTGTACGAGATACTTTCAACTTACGACATCAGATTGACATCATGCTCGAAGAAACTGATACCTCGTGCGAGATTGTGTTCGCGACACGAAAGTACAATGTTAAGATTGATACACGCACGCGCACGCGCGCGCGCTTGGAAATATCTGATAGTTCGCGCGAGAGGGTATCACACAGTACCATCACTACTCTCGTGTTCCAATTTACATCAAATCAGGAAGACAAGCTGAGAGAAGAACTCGGGTGCGCAAGAGTTGCCCACGTAGAGAGACAGGCCGAACGTAGCGCGGGATTCTCTCTTTCTTGCTCCTTTCCTTCCTCCCTCCCTCTCTCTCTCTCTCTCCCTCTCTGAATATACCTGGATGTAACCTCGGAGGCACTGACAGAAAGCGACCCGCCCACAAAAGTAATCTCGCCCTCGGTCGAGAGAGAAAGAGAAAAAGCCACACCTGATTCATCAGCGAGGAATAAATCGAAAGACGAAAGAGCCAAAAACAAAACGATTCACCCACCGCGTATAGTTCCCGCTCTTTTCTTATCCCCCCACCCCTTCGCCCTTCGCGGATACCTACTCTCTGTCTCAGTCATCTACCTCTCCCTTCTCACGTGGTCCACTCGGTAATTCCGAAATGATGCATCCTGAGACCGTTTCCTTCGCGCATCTAATGCACCACGAGGAGGAAACGAATGTGGACGGACCTACACGTGTGTAGGTGTAGCTCGCCTGTCTCTCTCTCTCTTTCTCTCGATCGAAGCTCGGCCAGGTACGCCCCGACTATCCGTATATAAATTACCTTTTTAATTTCCCGCCAAGACAAATGATTTAATTTATTCTATCAATTATCGATGGAACGAGGCGCAGCGGCGCGAGGACGGGTGGGATCGGATTGGCGGGAGGTGGGCTTGTTTGGTTTTCATTTCGATTCGTCGATATCTGATCGGCAGTGAATCTCTTTCGCCCGTGTCCCTCGATCGACGATCTCGCTCATTCTTTCTCTCTTTCTTGTTCTCTTTCCCTCTCTCTCTCTCTCTCTCTCTCTCTCTCTCTCTCTCTCTCTCTCTCTCTCTCTCTCTCTCTCTCTCTCTCTCTCTCTCTCTCTCTCTCTCTCTCTCTCTCTCTCTCTCTCTCTCTCTCTCTCTCTCTCTCTCTCTCTCTCTCTCTCTCTCTCTCTCTCTCTCTCTCTCTCTCTCTCTCTCTCTCTCTCTCTCTCTCTCTCTCTCTCTCTCTCTCTCTCTCTCTCTCTCTCTCTCTCTCTCTCTCTCTCTCTCTCTCTCTCTCTCTCTCTCTCTCTCTCTCTCTCTCTCTCTCTCTCTCTCTCTCTCTCTCTCTCTCTCTCTCTCTCTCTCTCTCTCTCTCTCTCTCTCTCTCTCTCTCTCTCTCTCTCTCTCTCTCTCTCTCTCTCTCTCTCTCTCTCTCTCTCTCTCTCTCTCTCTCTCTCTCTCGATACCCAATGAGCACGGCCCTTTCTTCTTTTCATTCTCTACGCTACTACGTTGCGTATACACCGAACGGCAGCCGCAGCAACGGCTTCTTGTTTGCCCGAAGCAGCCTCGTTCGATCGACCTGGCACCCTCTCGTCCTCGTCCCTCCCGCCTCACCGTCCGGACCTTTCGTCGCGAAGCGAGGAACAACCTCTCGGCCTCGTCCGGCTGATGAAACGTCTATTAACATGAGGAGCGGATCGGTGATTCGGAACGGGAAAAAAGCATGTCCTCGCCTCGGCATCTCTCATCGAGATCGATCTCAGATCTGAAACCGCGCGATCTCGCGCGGCGCGAGAGAGAAGATACAAGTGGAAAAAAAGTGGAATGTGATTCGCATCCGACGCGCCGGGAACGGTAAACCGCGTGCACTCGTGCGCGCGCTCTCGTTGCACACATCGGGGAAAACGAGATTCGACAAGGAAACTTCGCGGCCAGGCCAGGGAGGAGACGATCGAAGCGGCGTAGGGTACACGTCCGAGACTGAAACGGCCATTAGGTACCGAATCGACCGGATGATGTATGCGCGTGTACGTACAGTGTGTTGTACGCGCGGCCGATAAAGGCAACAGCGAAAAAAGGGGAAAGGCTGCGCATAGGTGCGCGGAAGACTCCAGACCAGATGAGCAGATACGCATGCAACGCGCGAATTATGAGCGCCGAGCTGATAAAATCGGGAACGAGCGCGCGAGCGGTCGCGCGTACAATGCGCCGGACAAAGGCCGACGACGACGCC
>QKQZ01047882.1:512-23485 GCA_003595255.1 Solenopsis fugax
TATATATGTATATAATTTTTCATTTTTTTTTTAAATTAAATTTAAAAAATTTTTATTGTTATATTTATGATTTATTAATATTTACTATTTATATAAACAATGACTATAAAGGTAATTAAAAAAGAAGCGCATGATAACATTGTAATAACATTGTAATATAAGTACGTGAACTTAAGTCGTTTTATTCACATTGCCAGCGCTTTATTTACAGCATAATACATATTGTTAATACTTGAAAACAATGTTTTAGCGCCTCAACGGGCGTTTCTGCGTCACAGAAGCGAAAACGTACCGTATGAATACGAGTATCCCAATGTTGCATATCCAGTAGCACACTCAATAGAGCACCACTCCATCGTTCCATCATCGAAACAGCTTGTAATAGTCAGTTTCATCGGGCTCTTGTTGCTTTTGGCGATTATACAGAATACGCTTAGTGCTGTTAAGCGGAAAGATGCGATAATGGATCTATTATCGTCCAGGCAAAAGCGGGACATTTACGCTACGCATGATTTTCGTTCTGTGGTACGTCATTTGTAACGTTGTTAAATTAAAGGGGACACATTTGATGAAAAATTTCTAATTAAAAGCGCATATTATTTAAACTCGTGTGAAATTAATAAATTGTATATAATTATCTTTTTGAAATTTCTGAATTTGAATTTCTACGTTCTCTATATTATTTCCATGTATTTTCCATATTTTTTGGATTATTGCAAATTTATTAACTGTTACATTAAAAATTTTTATCACTCAATTCAGCTTGGCAAGTTTTCTGGAGACTTGGCAGCTTACTTACCGTGATGAAACACATTTCGTTTCTGTTGGCTGAACAAAATTGCTAGGATAAATCATGAATATCAAACTTTTGCAGCAAAAATTTTTGTGTACCAGTAGTAGATTAAGACTTTCAACGAACTTTTAGACCCCGGAGGAAGAGGAGATCCTTAATAGCGATGCCAGAGTACGATGCATACAGAGGACGATCTGTCTTGAAAATCGCAAACTCTTTAGAGATTTGGGTGCACCGGGTAAAATGCTGGCAAAGTACTTGACGTAGGTTTTACTATTATTATTTTTAGCAACGCTTTTTACATCGCAATTAATGTTGGAAGCTTACAAAGATAAGAAATAATAAAAAAGAAGAAACATAATGGAAAAATTTTGTGGATGCAGTCGTATCATTGCATTCGATAAGAATGTTTTTAAAAAACATAATTTTAAAAGTATATTTGTTACAGTTTTGGTTGAACCTAAATTCAACTAAAAATGGATCTAATTTGTAAGAATTAACACTAGGATTTTTCGCAGGAAAGACGTAGAGAAATCCTTCCAGTTATCCTCGGGTTGGGATCGTCTCGTGAGAGATGCTGGTGCAGCGGGGATTCGAGGCGAGAATTGTGATGTACTTTACAGAGATTGCGAGATTCCTGTAACAAAGAAGAGACATAAAAACATCCTAACAAACATAAAAGACTATAAATTTAATTCAACTCATTAATATTATTTCAGAAGCTGTTAAGGTACAAATAAATAATCCACTATTTTTTACAAAATTCACTAGTTCATTATTGAAACGTACCGTCGTAGTTCAATCACGAAATTCCTATGTTTCTTTCCATACTTTCCTTCACCTTTCAGACATGCTATAGATTTCAGATCAATAAAAAGATTGGTTTTTCCTTGCGATGATTTCATCAAGCCATTTTCTTATTTCTTCGACTTTTATAAATGTTTCCTAGGCAAAACGTGCTGCATCGAACGAAATAAATGATAATTCTGAAAACGCTAAAAGCGGTAAAATATTTCAGTCAAATTGCAATAGTGTATTTGCAACTGGCGATGATAGAAAAAGATCGTCACTCAATCAAATTGCTACGTTATAACACTCGATCTCGTATGGCAAGATTGACTCGTATGGCAAAGAGACCAGTTTTTCTATCGAGCTGAAATCTAGAATTTGAAAGAAAATATTGAAAAATAATAAGGATTACTTTCATGACTGGTATGAATATTGGTATAACGTTTCGAAAATAAATACTGAATTTCATAAAAAATAGTGGATTATTTATTTGTATACCTAATATAAAACACTATTCTTTTCACATAAAAAAACGTGAATTAAACATTGCATATCTGCTGTTTTAAATAAATCGAAAAATTATTGATATCTCAAAATTAGTATTTTTCCAGCAAACAGGAATGTTGACACTAATCAGTTGTTAATACACGTAATTATATACTCTTTCCGATACATCGTATTGTTGTATTATAAAAATTACGTTAAATAAATAGACTGGGTAAATAAAGTAGTCAGTGATATTAATGACTTTTTCATTTTAATTACAACGCTGAATTGCATTGTTCTTTATCTGCTACAAACATCGACATCTAGCTTTAACTATTTTAGATGGCAATTCGCTATGGAACACACTTCACTTGCACACACATGCATACATATTCTCTCTCCCTTTTTCTCTCGTCATCGGAATTATAAGAAAATATCAAATATCGCGAACAAAATGGAGACATCAATTGCGTCTTCGGCATTTTGTATATTGGCCTGTTTTTTTTTCCTTCTCCGCTTTCCATAACTAGTATTCGCCCTTTCGTGTCAGCTAATTATACAGTAACGCTCCCAATATTATCGTTAACATTAAGGCATTATATGCTTATAAGTTTTATCTCAATTTACGTGTCAGTTACATGTATGCTAATGTGTCGTAACACGTTGAACGCGCAAACTTACTTAAATAGACATGAGATCGCTCGTTATAATAATCCGGGACTGCGTTCCAAAATTTGCTTCAAGTCTGAGGATTCGTTAAAAAATAGTCTTCCGAGACACGAGATGCTACATGGATGAAACTTGTTTGTGTGAAAAATCAAGATAGAAGAAGATTCTCACGATCTCTACTTTTAAGGTGGATTAGATGAATGTCAGTCTTCTGACTTTAAGTCTGACAATTAGATAGACAATTTAGATTGATCCAGCTAGAATCCTACGAATACACATTCTTTTGTAATACTTCGAATGTCTCTTCACACATCGGTCTGAATCCATTTACAGTCTTATTGTTTCACGCTCGGAATCCATTCAAATCAGTAATTTATTTCTTAACTTCGTTCGCCATTAGTTCAATATTCTATATAGAACTGATTGAACGAAATTTTAGAATGCAATCCAATGAGGCTATCCTGTAACGAGATAAATTTTAACGCATGCGTTACAGCTTTCCAAAGAAAGAGGTTAAAAATAAAACGTGCTAAATGTGCACGTGTTCTCCGGGAAAACTTGCCTGAAAAAAATTTTGCTTTAATATATATTTTATCAAATGCCATAAGAAAGATAACGAATTACTAATCTGCAAAATTTTGTTTAACACATGCGTTATAATTAGTAACACATGCGTTCGAAAGGAAACGCATGTCTTATGATGTTTTACATATTTCATAAACGCATCTTAATATATAAAGTTGCTATCATCGTGTTAATTAAATGATGCATTTAGCCAATTCATTTTTACATATCTTTTTGCATAATTTTTGTATACCTAATTACTAATGACGCAATCTGATTCGGTTCAATTCATTATTTCTTGATTATGTATTTTATAGGAACCGCTTCATAGAAATTAAAAGTAAGAAACTAAAGCTAACTAAAAGTGAAGGGAAATCTTACTTAAAATAAAATTAAAAGATTCTATAAATATAAAGCACAGATAATCCAATTACTCGCATTGGCCCTTAGTTAGGTTTAATTTGATTTTGTAGTCGCCAAGCTTGTTTTGCATTAATTTTACGAGTCATTTAGTATACAATTGGATTTCTACCTATAAGAGGTTTCACACATTTTTATCATTTTACATATCTACTTCAATTTCTCGTTTTATTTTTATTAAAAATTTTTACATTTTATTTTTATACTTAATATAGGCCCGTTGCCTTAAAAACGCAAGAGCAAAAGAACGTATAGTGACATTACAAAGATTTATGCGAGTGATCCGAGGTAATCTTAGCGGCCGACAACAAATTCCATCACTTTTCGCTCTTTCGTCATAAAGCCGTGTTTAGCTATAATAATTAACACGTTGACTGCCACGGTCATCCGTGATCGGTAATGTTTTAATGTACCTGTTTGAAATTTGTTTCTTTTACATTACATTAAATTCTGCTGAATTTGTAACAGTGCAAAGTAAAAAAAATGCCCAAATTTAAGATATTACCTGTAAAGATATAATCTTATTTAATCATATTATGCACAATATTTTATCATATATGTAATACCTGTAATGAAAATTACAGTGAAAATTCTGCACGGTAAAACATACAAAATTCGTTGAGCAGACGTGTTAATTATTAATGGACATCGCGTCATTCATGTTCAAAATATATTCGAAATAACGCAATTTCCTTCAATCATTATGTACTATTGTTCTGAAAAAAAAAAAACATTAAAATCAAAATTTATAATGTGACAAATATTGTAATAATTTGTCATCCAAAGATGTTTTTGAACTCATTATTTATTTATGATAAATAAGCTGACATTCAATCTGCGAAATTGATAATTAGTAATTAATATATTCAGAGAATATAAATAGTAAATTAATAGTTAAAATATAAAATTGAAGGAAACTACCGTATTTCATATTACAAAAACTTTTACACGGAATCATTATATCAGATTATCCAGAAATAAATTTCAATTTATCTCATATTAAAAAACTATAATTCCATATAGATAACTTTTATCAATTAATTTTTATCAAACTTAGAATTGTTCAAATAGATTTTTTTTTTCAAAGATTAGTTCTACAATATTTTAGAGTTCTACATTGATTTTAGACAGAGTTTTGTTGCTGCAGTTTCAAATAGTGTTCTTACTGCTGTCAAAGCAGAACACCGTTTGAAAAACGGTGGGCTTTGTTCGGCAGACTTTGCCATTTAAAAATTTCAAACACTCTTTTTTGAGAAGACTTTAAACAGTTCTTAAACGGTTTTAAATACATAAAAACCTCCGTCGGTGTCGCCATAATCGTAAAAGATACTAATAAACTCGCCTGCTGGTGAAGTTCTCGCGTCGAAATGTTTTACGATGAGACTGTCACTGAGGGCGACGACGACGAGCCGAGTGCTAAGGCGGACGCTGAACATGAAGCCGTGCTTCTTGGCCAGCTCGCTGAATTGCAGATGCATGTCGTCTTTGATGACAAATCGAAGATCGGCACGTACCAGGACAGTAAAGCGGATGTGTTTCAGCCCTTGAATGTACCTTGCTACCAGAAGAACACCAGCAAATATCAAGGAGGATAAAGAATGACCCTGATGCTGCCCATCGCGTGTCAGACCCAACCACGGACTACCGATCGATTGAAATCCGATATCAAAGCTCTCGCAATGCTTTTGAATGTCGTGTCGCGGTTACTATTGACACATATGTATACCGTGCGAAGTCTCTATATATTTCTTTCTCTTTTAAATTACTTGATAAAAAAAGAAACATTGTTCTGAACCTACAATATTTAGTTACCAAGAAATACGGGTTGTCGCTTTAGGAGGAGTAGACCAGTATTGGGCGACTTTCCTCTATAGGGTAACTGTCCTAATTACTGCCGCTTTAAAGCACATCGAACTTAAAGTTGACGTGCTTATTTTGTAGTATTTTAAGTTTATAATAAACATTCTCTTTCATCATTATTCAAGTGACAACTTTAATATACAAAATATGATAAAGGCAACAAACTCGAAAATTGAATAATTGATTAAATATAATGAAAGAAATGAAAATATATCCTATTAAACCTATTACTGCCAGTCAGTGTCCTGAATACTATCTCTCGATTATTGCCACAAGTGTATTCATGCATAACGGGACTCATTTATTGCTGACAGTAATGCAAATAAGCTCTAAATGATTGTCCCTAATAGAACCATCTCAATAAATTAAATTATAAAAGTAACCTATCGCATTTGTATGCTTATTTTATTTAAATGTCATTTAAACATTATAATTGTTTTACTAGATATATATGTATATATAAAAAAGTAGAAATACCACATTTCCTTGTATCTTCTACGAAACATGTAGATCTGTTTTATTTCTATTAGAAAATAAGGCGCTTACATTCTCAGGTGCATTTTTAACTTCTTTAATTATTTTAAAAATCTAAAACTTATCAAATATTTTATATCGTTGTGCTTATATTTATATGATAATCTTAGTTTAACCTTAAAATATTTTTAATACATAACATTCTCATATTTTTTATTCTAATACTACAATTGAAAAAAATGGCAGTAATTGGGACAGTTACCCTATATTTAAAATTTTAATGTTTATATTTTATTTTTGTATTTTTTTTATATTTTTATATATCAAGTATTATAATTATATAATTTTATATACTAATATTTCGTCTTCTTAATAACAAAAAAAATTTAATAAACTCCTTTAATTCGCTGGCTTGTTTTTTCAAATACTTCCTCTTCTTCGAATAAGCATCGTTAATTTTCAATCATAAATTTATTTCCAGAAAAGACATATTATTAAATTTATATTTAGATAATAAGCCTTCTTTGATTAAGAGATCTGTATCTGTGAAAGTCAGAGATGATTCACATAAAACATCAATTCCACGAATTAAATAAATAAAGCGATACAGATCTGTTACCAGATATTTATTTGTCTTTATTGTAAACTTAGTTGCCCCCACCAGCTCTTAAATCTCTCGTGGTCTTTCCACTTAAGCGTATGTAGGAACACGTATGTAAGGTTCGTTATTATAACACCATTCTGTACGATAATGATATCTGTGTAACTGTCTGATATCTATGTAAATTATAAAAAGCGCATCAGAAATATTTGAAGGGTTACTACTCACTCTCCTCCTTTTTGTCGGAAGACTATATCAGGATGCACAATGTCTCCGGTTTATAATAATCGTACCCCGCTAATGTGTCTAAAATGTTGAGTTAAAATTCAATAAACACACACTTTGTGCCTCGATTGGCAATATACTCTTATGGTTCATATAGTCATTCCATCACTTCGCAAATACTACGCTTAATTTTTATATGTTAACTGTATCAGTTTTCGTTATTGTTCAGAACTAGATTTGATTTTCGTTTTCACTTTTTATAATTTTCACTATCAAATTAATTTTGAAGACTGATTCGTAATTTTATTTACCTATTTATTTATCTTTATCTTTATTTATTTAGACTGACGTTTTATTAACAAAGTTATAAGAATAAATGTCACTATCTTTTCTTTTAATAAATCGCTCTATACCTTAATACATAAATTATAATACAAATTTTATCAATTTATGCGATATAGAAATAAAAATAAGTCATCAAAAAGTGAACACTTTTATAAAATAAAACATCTCACACTTTACATTAGATTATGTCAAAATAAAATATAAAGCATAATTCGTTTTTATTTAAACTCGTTGAGATAAAAAAAAAACGTTTTTCTAATCAAATTAGAAAGTGTATCACATCAACATACAGAATGAGAAACATATTAATAAAATTCAATTTTTACATTAATGATTTTAAAAACTCGAAAAGTATGTACACTCAATAACAATAAAAGGCTCAATATATGCAAATGCAAATTAATAAATATGACAATGATGCAATAATGAATCAATATAAGATGAGTGAAAAGATTATTTTACATATTAATCTGTCAAAGATTGACAAATTAACATATGAAATAATCTTTTCACCCATCTTATATCGATTACTCATTGTTAGATTATTGCCATATTTATTAAATTTAATAAATTTGTGACTTAATCTACCAAATTATAGATACAAGATGCATTTTCATATTTTAATATATTTTCATAAGAAATAAATATGAAACTTTATACACAAAATATGTTTTTAATGCTCAGAATTTTATAGTTTTGATGCTACGAAGCATCTATAGAATCCCCCCCTCCTCGAAGAACTGTAAAGAAACTGTTAAATTGCTCATCAATTTAATAATAATATTATATATTGCGGCATCATGCAATAACTGTGTTTCAAGTCCGACGAATATGCGATACGCAGTTTGCATTAACTGATAACTGTAAAAATTATTATTATTCAGCACTAATTGTAAGATCTGCTATGACCAATATAGACCGTCTCATATTTATATTTGACATTTTAAAAGGTTTGAATTTAAAACTTATTGTTAAAATATATATTAGTAATAGTAGTAGAAAATTCATAGTTTTAAGTTTTGCATCAATCGAAGCATCATTTCAAATTGAAATTTTCCCACCCTTTTGCAATTTTAAAGTGTTGATATTAATGACACCATTACAAAACACCATGTGGCATGATGGGACAAGCTCCATAATCTTAAAAGTCAGTATTGTTCATGAGAGTCTCATTACCAAAAAGCATATATTTGAAATTTCATCCACCTAGTATTTCATCTCAAGAAAAATGTTGCCGAAATGATTTGTACTGCATATAGCGTTTATGCTATGAGTCTTTGATATATACTTATATAGTCAAAGCTGCAACGTGAAAAAATTAATGTAAAAAATTTCGCAACGGAGATTTTGATTTGAAAGACCAAGCATTCTGGATGAATTGTTAAATTTGAATCGGCTAAGCTGCAGCTATTTCACAAATTCTTTCTTAGTTTGCACTGTTTTTATTTAATAAAATCTGCACTTCATTCGAATCAAATTTTTCCAGAACGTATTTGATCTTTAAGATCAAAATTTTCGTCGTAAATTTTTTTACCTGATTTACGTAAAAAATCACTTATTATTTTAATCTCATTTTTTTATTTGTTTCCTATAAATATATCTTAATTTTTTACTTTAATTTTATTTTTAATATTGGAAAAAAATGCATTAAAACAAAATTACATCTACTTTTTGTTTTAAAAACTTTTTTACTTCGATTAAACCACAAAAATGAATGAAATGTTATAATATAAATTTTTTATGAAATGGTTTATTTTTTTTTAATTTTAATTCCATAAAAATATCAAAATTTTGTTTTAAAAATAAGAAATTCTATTATATAAATTTAAATATATACATTTTTAAAAAAAGTGCAATTTTTTGAAAAAAAATCTGTGAAACTTTTGCAATGCAGCTAAATTATGCATTGAATAATTAATTTTTAATTAAATGTGGAACTTGTGCAGTTTTAGCACCACCAAATAGTTGTATAAAAAAGTAATTCCTACGAAAATCTTTTCTTTTCATGTTTATTCCTGTAGCTAATATTAGATGTTATTACATATTATCAAACAATAATGTTCTACAGAGCATTTGTTGAGCTATTATCATGAGAAAACTGAAATTTATTTCTGGATCACGACTAATACGACACTTTGATAAAATTCAAAATTAAGCAATAACAACGAAAAGCGGAAGGAAAAATTAATGGTCAATTTCGGTATTCACACCGAATTCATCGGTATTCACAGTATGCATGCATATGTTGCATGCATTTATCACTCATACAAACACACTAACAAATTCTCCGTGTTCTCTTTCTTACATATACTTCCTTTTCTTTTTAGATTACTAGCATTTAAACTAATTGGTTGCTTTCGCCAGATTAAACTAATAATTGCGAATTATGATCACTCATTACACATTGTATTTCATTAATAAATTAGACATATTTGAGGCAATGTAGTTTGCAAGGGTGGGCAGGCAGTTTTGGAAATTAATCCTTGCAACAGCCACGCGAATTTTGCTGGAACACTTTGCGCGGCGCATGCGAACGAATCGCGGTTTTTTTATTGTTAAAAGCTAGCTTGCCTTGCGTGTTTATCATTGTGTGCGATCGATTGATGTAAGTTAAAATAAGGATAGACCAACTATCCTTTCTGCTCTTTTTCAGCTTCGGATAAGAAACTTACTTGTAAAAATGTTAAATAATAAAATGTATATCCGTATGAATTTTTTCTCCGACAAATAATTCTATTATGAAATTATGAATTATCGTGCAATAATCATGCCGATTTTATTTGAATAATTCTAACCAGATAAGTTACATATTGGGTTCAAATTTAATTTAATTTGCCCTATATTTTATTCCGTGTTTTATAATAACACAACTGGATTGGATAGTCATATATAATAAAATTGGATTGTGCATATTATTTAGCTCACTCTTCTTCATACTGATTTACATTTTAGCCAAACTGCATGGAGAAAAAGAAACAATGAAAATATTTCTTTAAAAAAAAAAAAATGCATTGATATTTGCATCTTCTGTAAAGATTGAATGTAAATAAATACAAATAAATACAAATTAAACTCAGGCTTATGATAATATCGATCTTTAACTGATTAAACAATCTAAACACATTACAATACATTTATATTGAATAGATAAGAAAAAATACCAAAGAGCATTTTTTAAAAATGTAATTATAAATATTTTAAAATAAATTTAATTGTGTATTTTTTTATTGGCTATATTATATATTTGTGATAATATTTATAATGCTATTATTAATTTTATTATAAATATTTAAAACATGTAAATGAAATATAATGTATATAGGAATTTTGTCTTCAGAAATTAAATCTTTAACTAATCTCTTAAAATCTTTAACTAATCTCTCTCTCTCTCTCTCTCTCTCTCTTTCAACAAGATCAAATAATAATTTTTTTTAATTTAAGTGGAAATTAATATCAATAAGAAGGCAGAATACATTTGATTCTTTCACTGCATTCCTTTCATTTCATAGTTATGCTTAAAATAAGCAATCATTTTGAATAGCAATAAAATTAATTTAAAGTCTTTAAAGTTTTTCATATCTTTCGGAAAAAAGATAAAATAATCGAAGAAAAAAATCCCTTTTCGCATGTTCAATTGTCATATCAATCGATCGCATACACATTTCTCCCTATCGTATAAAAACTGAAACCACAATTATATCATAATATTCCTAATACCTGACTAACACGATAGTGACCGAGTAATTAATTAAACTATTCTCATACAACACAAATGTCTAAGGGACATCTTAAAGACGATCAGAGGACGTCCTAAGATCGTACCTTAGGACATCCCACGGATAAAGTGTGCTGTATGAAAAGGGATCGATACTAATCGATAGTAATAATATTAATATTGATCATTAATAATAAATTTTGTACAATATTTTCATCCTATTTGTCCTCTCTCATGCTCGGCTCGTGACATGCGTTCCTATAGGCAATAATTCATATAAAACAGTATCGTTTCAACGGGTAGCAATAAGTATAGTTGCAGAAAAATCTTCCTCTCTGAGGGTGTGGGCGCGCGCGTGTGTACTAGTTTTCCCCAGTTTGCTCACGCGTATATAACGATATATGAACGACATGTATGAATGAATGTACATTGAATCGTGAATGCTTGAGGCGGATACGCTGCCTGTATTTTCCCTTACGTACTTAGAATTTTTCTTTTTTTTCTATTCGCGGTATGCAAAGTCACCCCGCTGGAGAGAATTGTTTTGTCACTTTTGCTTTCATGCATGGACGCCGAATAAAAGAAGACAAAGTAAAATTACCCGCTGCTGCGTAAAACAACGAGGACGACTTCCTTTCCGCGTAGAGGACTTCTCGTCATCTCTGCCGCCCTCGCATTTCTCCCATTCTCCCAGTGTTTCCCACTACATGACATGCTTATCTCTAACGACGAGACGTGCCAATGGAGAGACGATATATTTCTCGGAAAGCTCGAGTCGTCCTCGCATCCGTCCGTTCATCATTCGATTCGTTCGCGTCGCAATGCACGTGCTTCCTCTGAGTATTCGCTACGATGTTAGACGTAGCAAAGACAAACGTCGCTGACAGATCATGCTTCCGGGTAGTGACAATCGCAAAAACGCTGTCAAAAGCTCCCGAGTGCGAGATCGTGCGCGTTTTATGGCTGCGTTCAGAAATATCACTCGAGTGCCGTCATGTATTATTTTAACTTTTGTTTAAATATAACCTGAACTTTGTATTTCAAATCGAGAGATTGAAAGTATTTTGTATTTCAAATACTTTAATGATGTATTTTGCCTAAGTTTAACATTTGGTGAATAATAAAGATACATGGGGGCACTCGGGATTCTGAATGCAGTTCTAATGTGAATCATGTCGTTAATATGACGCCAGTATGATTGGTCGTCTCGTGGACTGCTTTGTGATGACTGTGTTGGAATGCGGTCCAGTCGAACGATGATGACCCGTTAAGCTCATTTAAACAAGTCATTAGAGGATTGCACAAGAAACGTAATTGGCACGGATGCGAAAGCAAAACGTAATAATTTACGTTCAAAGAGGCGTATGGAACGGTTAGATAAAGGCTACGAACGATTGACGATAATTTGGAAGACGCGATACAATCCTCGGACGAATTTACGCCGGTAGTGACATTAGCGATTAACAATTGAAATGATTTCGAATCCGCGTTAAGCCCGCGCGTCAGAAAGCAAGATATACCGAAATGGAGAGGTCTGATGACGCGAGATGATTGCTTGTATGAAACGAAATGGATTGATGAAGAATGGTTATCATTCTCGCATTCGGTCTGCCTATTCCGCAGCTACGGATACAATCGTCGTCCACAATACACAAGTATACGTCGTCATACAATATTATCAATATATCTATATACAAATCGACATAGCCGTTGGCATAGTCTTTAACCTAAGCGACAAACGTAAGAGTAAAGAGATACTAGAGACCAGTCGTAAGATTTGTCATGCTAATAGTATAATAGTTACACATCCGATATAATCCGATATAATCAGCCAGTCTGATGAATGAACAATAAGTTCATTGTCGTCATTGTTGTCATTGTAACTATTACGATCGATAATCCGATAATCATTATGATGAGTAATCCGTGATAATAAGTATAACTCGATGTTATGTATCGTCGTTACTCGTCACCCGGATTACATAGCGGCTACATAGCGGTTGTCCATGACAGATTTAATTTGCGTGGAATAATTTGTGCCAATGCCCGTGTGTTCACTTGCTTCTCTTAAACATTAGTTAAATACATACTATTTTCGCAAGTCATTACATCGCTTTAAATCAATTAGATGTAGATAATTAATTTTAGTAACATGCTTTTCGTTATTAGACGTTTACTTAGACGTCTTTTTCAGACATTCACCACAGCACGAGTTTCAGATGCTTACCCTTTTTCTTCGTCTTTCTCCACTCGGTCTCACTCCCCTGCAGAAATTCGCAATTGTTTATGCAAAAAGTTTTCGAACACTGCTGAAGAGAACATTATGGCAGGGTTATCTTTGTTCTTCCTCTCTCTTCGTCACAGTTTTACTTTATTATCCATCCACGAAACACGCACACACCACCATACTTTATTAAATCTTGCATGCTTAGAAAATACTTGAAAAATGAATCTATTGGAAGGTGGCTGTCGTGGTCCGTTTTCATCACTGTACACACTTGTTCAAATTGAATTAATCATAACACAATTGTGCGATCGAGGTCACATTTTTCGCTGAGTATCGTTCCACGTAGAAAACTTGTTCGTCTTTTATTCCCTCTGTTCGGTTTTTCTTCCTGCTCCACCATTTTTCTATTGCGGCGGTTATCCTGCAATGCTATCCATTATCAGTCCGTTGTAAGCAAGCGACACGTCTGTATCAGGCTTCCAGGCTTGATTAAGTCTAATTTTTTTTTTACTGGCCAACTGAAAAGCGCTGTAGTTTCTTCGTGTTCTCGCATAATCTTTTGCCCTCCGCTTCTATCACGTGTTTTCAACATCGCGCTAATTGTCGTACTGTCACTATCGCCTGGCACAATTCTACTCATCATGTATATGCACCGTCAGTAAGTCGAATATTTAAAAAAAAAGAGTATAATATATGAAAATACTAGCCGATACGAAAGTACTGAAATTATTGGTCTTCTCGATATAACTTTCTTAAACTAATGGATAATTTAATTTTCTATCTCGAAATACATAGAAGTACAAAAACAATATAAGACACTTAGAAATATAAAACAATGTTATAATCAGGGATGAAAAGTAACGAGTATACAATAAGTAACGTCGCGTTACTCGTTACCATTACTTTTTCATAATTGGATAATAATGTTACAATTTTGTATAATAGTAATGGTAAGATCAGAGTTAGACTTGTCACTTTTGACAATTAACTCGTTACCATTATGCGTTACTCATTGAAAAATACTAACTTGTAACTTTACTTGTTACGTAATGAGTCAACGAATTATTTTTTTTCAATGAGTGATGTATAATGATAATGAGTTGCTTGCCAAAAGTGACTGTTCCCCAACCCTGGCGTTATCATTACCGTTATGAAAATTGTAACACCATTGCCAAATCGTTACTATAAAAAAATAAAAATAAAGTAAAGTAATGGTAAAATAATAGTAAATAACGACTTATCATCTCTGATTATAACTAAAAACAACTAATTTATTAATTTTTTTTAAAAATCTCGTTCAATTTTAAAAAAATTTTTTTCTTTGTCTCTCAACCTTACCTATATCGAGTAGAACTTATTGACGATGGCAATATACGATGAGGATTCGTTGCGCCCTTATCAGAATAAATCACGGTCATTTGATCACGTAATTTATTCTGATAAGGGCGCAATAACAAGTTATCAATACAGTATTTTGGCGTCGCTCTCTTAACACGTCTTCTCGAGATTTTCGAGGTAGGTGTGTCTCGACGCATGGTCGCATGTCGTATGTTAATTTGTTGAACATCGTGTGCTTGATTAACGGAGACGCAGGGCTAAAAGGTTGCTGGTCTTGATGGCAGGGACAGCGGACGGTCGTCTGTGCGTCGTAATGTTGTAGCACGGTTATGATGTTCGTGGTCGTAATTCTGGTGGTATCTTGAGGAAATTCACTCAGTTCACTCAGTGGTTACCTTCTGTCCCGGTATAAAAGATAAGTCTTCATTGTTTGCGGTAGATTCAGTTCGTTAATCTTGTCTTCTAGTCTATGTTTGCCGATTCGCTGTCGAATCACTCTTCGACAGAGGTCCATAAGAGGCAGAGGTTCAGCTATAAAATATAAGCAAATATAAAATATAAGAAAATATAAGCGTCTAATTAAAAACGGATACCGCGGCAATGGACAATGAAATATAACAAATGTATTTTAATCGCTCGTTGTTTTAAATTTATTTCTATGTTAAATAATAAATATTAAAAGATTGCATTAAAAGAATTAACTTTTAAAATTTAAATATTTTCGTCAGATAACGTTAAATTTTTAGAATAATTTAATTGTATTATATTATTATGGCTATATTCGCTCACGATCAAGTCCGCCGATGTATTTCATTGTGATCTCGCAATGTCCCCAAACAGCAGATACAATAGGATGCAATTTCCTTCCTTTGAGCCCTCTGAATGCTACTCCAAGGTACTGACCATCCACTACGAATGCTAACGTACCTTCGTCCATGTCAAGAACAACTGTGGAGAGAAATTGTGATAAGTTTAAAATAAGACACCTGTAAAAAAAATCTGTCTTTGATTTGCGATACACCTTGCATAGTAATACTTCATAAAACATGGAAAATTGTGCAATTACAATTACGCAGCAGTCGCTTACCCAGAAATTTATCAGGAACAATAAACGTTTCGTCAGATTTGAGAAGGGCTGGATACGTTATGCCAGTGTTATTTCTCGAGTCATGATACAGTTTGTTTCTGCCAAGGTCCCATCCCCAACTCAGCTCGTTGTTGCCTACCAAACTCTGATAGCCGACACTATGTAGAGGTGCATCCGCTGTCGCGACTCCTACGACAGCGTGTGTACCTCGTTGTCTCGTGCTCCAATAAAGTTCCCATACGTGCATGCCTTTAGTGTAGCCAACCTTCCCTCGTATGCAATCTGTACTTTGTGCCACGGGATGTCGATGAAATGTTAGCTTATCGTCCTCCTAGAAAAAAATGAAAACAATTTAGTGGGAAACTTAGTTCGTCAAAATTCTAATCTAAACTTTTCCAACTTGAAAACGTCAAAAATTTTATTTTATCGATATTTTTACAATCAATACCTTAACGAATATATTTAGACTACGATCGTCGGCGTTCCAGCTGTGATGAATTTGTGTTTCTCGCGAGGCGGGTGGCATATCGAGAAGCACGTCGAGACGCGGCGGCTTCGCGAAGTCCTGGGCCAGCTCGCGTGGTATCACTGATCGTGTATACGGCGGATTGTTGCCACCGCCAACACCGACCCCGCCGCCGGCTCCGGCACCGCTCTCCCGACTCATGCTCTTCACGCCTCCTGGAAAAGAGAAGCATATCAGTTCCCAATCCGGTTCTACAATGCCTGTTACAATGCCTGATCTTTATACGCAGCTACTATCGATTTCGATCACCTACACCGCACTCTGATGAAAATTCTGTCATCAATAAAGTTATCTATGTTTAACAAGAAGTGTCTTAACCAAAATATATAAATAACGTAGCCGATATGTTTCTAAGAGCGTGTCATCAACACACAGAGACCATAAATTCGTCACAGAACGGACAACTACTAACTTCTGTATTTTATTGTGATCTCGCAATGTTCCCAAACAACAGATACAATAGGATGCAATTTCTTTCCTTTGAAGCCTCTGAATGCTGTTTAAAGTGTTATTACGATATTATCACTCTGCGATAAAATGATCCTTTCCGTTTAGAAAGACAGATCGAAAAGAAGTAATCAGGAATATCCTCTCTTAAAGTCGTCAAATGTATGCGTGATCGGGACCTTATCCCGTATAAACTAGACTCATTTCTGCGCACGCTGTTTGTAAATACTATCACGCGCGCGCGTGTCAGAGTGATTTGACTTTTATCAGTTTAACAACTTTGTTAGCATAGGTATTGAGGTTTTATCAAGCTTATCGCTATGTGGAAAGATACAGCAATGAAAAAAAAATACATCAATCTGGTTTGAGCATTTCGGCGTTGTCGACGACGCGTCTGCTGCAGTCAGATAAATAACGGAAAAAGACAAACGAACGGTATACTTGATGTATATGTATTTTGAAAATGGATTTTCTTAAAAATCTCATATGAAAAAATTCTACTCTATGTTATTTTTATCATTTTCTTTTAACTGTAAACTATAAATTGATAAATCCTACACGTATGAAATCTCTGGTAAGAATCACTGATAGATACTGCTAAAAAAAAAAAAACGTTAGAAATTATGTTAAACGAAAACATTATCGTAATAAAAAAATACATAAGAAACTATAAAAGTTTTAGCTAAAATATTTTATATACTTTATTATTTTGACAATAATTGCTGGGAATTAAATATAAGCGTTAAACGGATTGTTTTACTTTTTAAACTCCAAGACAGACGCGTATATGTATGTAAAAATATATGTTTCTTAGATTCTTTTATTTAACAATATGTTTCAAAGATTCTGGATAATTGTGTTATTTCAGCAAATTCCGAATATAACATAGATGTAATGTAATATAACATAGATGTAATGTAATATAACATACATATGTGTTATACCTATAGTATACAGTATTATATCTAGTCAATATTTTCTGGAATGTTCTTTGTTAGCAATGTACGTGTAGAACCAAGACAAATCAAAATGTTATTAGAATAAACTGTATTTTAAGAGCAGGTAGGCACTATATGTTATATGACAGATTTTGGTTATTTCAGGGTAGATTGGTATTTTTGCCAATATGAAAAATAACGGCATCGTTAAAAAGATATCGGCTGGACGAGACTTATGCGTTTTAGTTCAGGTATTTCTTCGACGAATCTCCTCGTTTGAGATTCAGATATCGTCTGCGAACAGCTACGGCTGGATACCTGCAAGGAATGTGACGGATGTTTGGCAAGAAGGGAGGTAGCAAGAGAATAAGAGCAAGGCAACGATCAGAAGAAATAATGGTGGGTCCGGCGGCGGAACGTTCTGGAAGGTTCTGGAAGGTTCTGGAAGGTTGACCCACGCTATCCTTGGATCACTGGTTTATTTGCCTGAGCAGCTGTTCCCGCGCTCGAGGGCTCCTAGGACTCCGGCGAAGATTTCATGGGGTCGTTTTCGTGTCTGAAAAGGCGAGGGGCAGCGAAGAAGAAAGGCCCTTTCACGGCGGCCCCGTATGTGAGACTCGAGCCCTTCCCCGCCCGACATATCCGCATAGGAATCTTTTTTTTTTTTCGTCGTCGCCTTTAGCGTTCCAGAGTTTTAGTCCGTGTTGAGCACAATGCGATCTCAGATCATAAATTTCAGCCGCAGCTGAGTCACAGATTGATTCTGGTTTAGGGTATGGATGAAAGGAAAAACCACTTCCTCGGTATTTGATCATTTTTAACTGACCATATGTAACTGGCTATTCCGCAGAAATCATGCGGATTTTTAAAAATAAAATTGAAAAAATCTTTGAAGGAATCAAAAAATATGATCGAGAAGAAAAAATTTCATTCCTTAGAGGGAGTGTTGCTAGGTTTTCTCGCGCATGCGCGACATTTCGACGAATCCAGCGATGTATACATTACATGGCGCAAGATTTAGGGTACCAGATTAGATAATTTTTAGAAATTTATAATAATCGTACGTATAATATAATTGGAAAGTAAAATACGAAAATTTTCATGTGCCCTTTATGTGCCGTAACACTACGGCAGTCCTTGTAGACCCTAAGAAGTGACCAATCATATTTAGGTGAACCTTTAGTGTTCAACGGGTGGACATGACACATACTATACGACACCATTTAGGAAAACAGAGCTTTTCTCGAGCAGAAGGGAAAGTGCACAACGAACGAATAGGCATCGAAGAAACTATACCCAATTCACTGAAAGAAAACTCTACGCAAAAACTTGTCCGTTTCGCGCAGGCTCCTCATTCAGGCCCGTACAGACTCGAAAGCAGACCATGTCCTCTGAATGTCGTCATCGATTTATAGATGTAACTAATGCGAGTTCAAATGGATGGCATCAGATGGCATATCATTGCGATTATTGATTCACATTATAATACCGTTGAATTTGATGCAATATTTTTGAAGGAAAAGTGTTTACAACTCTTATGATGGACGAATTAGATATTGAAGTGACTCTAATTTCATATGCCGACTTCTTTGAATTATTTCTTTGTTTTTTATATTTAAATTTTCCTTTTTTTTCCCATAAATATCCATCTATGCAATTTAAATATATTTCTATTTCGATTTAATATCACATTGAACTATAGAGATTATTTCATCTGCTCCATTTTCTAAACCTGGGCTCGTACGTACCATATTTACGGTACTGGATAGTGCTATGGTCTCCCCACTATGCTCTCCCCATATGTGCGACCATAGAATTTTCTCAGTGAATCGGACATAGAAGCGGGGTGATTATCTCTAGTGAAGTGTCCACAAAAGAGAACATTGAAAATTGTCATATATGGTAAGTAATTAACTACGTAACGCTCTAAGTGAATTAATTTGCGCTATCTTTTTAAGGACAGCCTTTTTTACCTATTTCTTATAACATTTTTTAAGCAGGGGAGAAGGGGGTATTATAATTATTTACGGCTATCCCTATTATCTCCGTTATTAGATAACGAATTCTAACAATTGCTTATGGACTTACTCCTTTTTTTAGAAAAAATATGTCAAGTTTTATTCCGTATTCAATATTCATATACGATTAATGATTTAAAGTCACATCTATAAATTGATGATGACATTCAGAGGGCATGGTCTGCTTTTGAGCGGATGAAACTATTGAAGAAAAAATAAATTGTTAAGCTTACGCACGTATGTACGTAAGTCATTTCAAATGCGTCGGCTGCGTTAAATACAGCAAACAAGTTTCGATGAAGATTTCATTGTTAAGAAAATAATCTGATATAAATCATGAAATTTTAAGAAGAACGACAACGCAAAATTATTCAATGGGATCGATATTTATGTTATTCAAATTTTTATTTGTTTTTTCCAACATAAAAGTATTTTGTTTTTGATATATAATTATATTACGTAACTCAAAATAATTATTAAATGATTAATTATTAAATTTTTGCAAGATTGTATTGATAAATGTATATAATATAAAACATTGTGTGTGTGTAAATTATTTCATTGTTAAAGAAAAATAGTTATCATAAGAAATAATTTTCTTATCTCTTGTGTGTAAACTATCGTCTTTTGTAAGTAATCTTAATTTTCATTATCACGATAAAAATACAGTAAATGTAAATGCAGGATAATCATGGGTTCAAGTTGCATGGAATATTTCGGAGATTCGCAGAGAATGCGGCTAGGAGAAAGCTTCGTCCGTCTTGAGGGAGCAAAGCATTCAACTAAAGGACCTGTTCCAGGCTCTACCTGAGCAGGTAAAGTGAGGCGCGGTCAAGGACCTTGACCCTCGACGCTTTGCGAGGTAAGTTAATCCTGAGGTAAGAATATTCTGTATGGTCCATCCAGTTATGGGTAAAATCTATACGCAAAATATGCGATATTTGGATGATCATCAATAACAAACAAATATGTTATATATTGTGAAAGTGTACCATATAATTTATATGGTATTATATCAGGAGGAAAATTTAAGAATAGTTTGCACCTCACTTAAAAACCACAGACATAAAAGACCGTGTCTAACGTCAGGTAGTGAAAATCAGGTAGAAAAAAAGTAGTTGCCATATGTCTTTCTGTGTTTGATTCACGCAATTGCTCTTCTCTCTTACTGTCCTACCGTCTTTCGTCTTTTGACCTTCAGGTCTTGCGCCTTACTATCCTCTATTATGTTTATGCGAAAAATTTAAAATATAAGAGTAAGCACTATTTCTCGGATTGAACTGAAAAATATATTTAATAATTAATATGAAAATATTAAGTACAAAGATCCAACCAAGAAAGTACTTGTTTTTATTTTTTTATGTTATTTACACGTTTTAATATCAACTTCTCTTATAGAAAAAAAACTTTAAATTTTATAATTATTGCAGGTAATAAAACCAGTTCGTAACTCTGTTGAGACAAAGAAATTACTGAATTATTATATTTAACAATTCTGTTTGAAAGTGGACAATAGCGACTAGACAGAATGGATAATTTCAAATTGAATATCATCTGAAAAATTAAAATATGCAATTTCATACATAGATTAATCTTACAGAAGTAACAGTATACGCCAGATTTTGCTGCCTGTTACTTATTCTCAAAATTCAAATTAGCACTTCATGGAAAACGTTTTAAGTTGACAGAGGTTGTAAAAGAAAATCACCGTGAGTACCAAAGGTTGACTAACATAAGCACTGTGAGATGTTCTTTAATTTGAATAGATGGCCGTGAGAATATTCTTGACGGCGAAATAAAAGAGGAAACAATAGATTAGTATTTTTCAAGAGAATGTCGACATTTTCATTACTGCTAGAGGAAATGACGAACGCCCGAAAAAAAAACGATGGTAAATTTCGATTATTTTGTGGCTTTCGAAATTTGAATCGAATCGTATGATGTACTGCTAATTGAAAACTAATTGAAAGTATGCCAAGAAGGTGCCAATAATTGGGGGACTGGATCCATTACTAAGTAATTGTACAATACCTTTATAACTACTTTTATTTACTACCTATACTTTTATAACTACTTTTATTTAGTATATCTTTTTTTTCTAGGTCATGTATTTTCGATATGATATTTTCGTATACTTTCTTGACGAACGGACTGTATATAAAACATTAATCTCAAAAAAAATTTAAGATAAGTATAGAGTTAATTTTGGAGATACAGGGAATCAAAGCAGCCAAATTTTTAATATTTCCAAGCCATAATAAACACACGAGGAAAATTAAAATCTCTTTGATAATAGTGGGATTTTTACTAGTCAGAATAGTTCTTTGACCACCATACTAGAAATCCAACGCCTCTACCCGTTGTTTAATTTTTTTAAGGGGTAAATTACCCCCAAAGAAAGTTTGGACTGAATTTCGCGAAAATAGATGCAGATACGAAAAAATGTTTAGATATGAAAAGTTATTTGTTCTGAAATTCCGCATACAAAAGATTTTTTATTAGTTTTTGTTAGACGAACATTTAATCAGAACATCAGCTTTTTAAAGAAAAATTCTACTCTATTGATAATGAACATTGGCTGTTATTTGTCAATTAAAGTTTTAAATTTGGTTAAAGAAAATGAGCCGTTCTCCAGCCCTTAGTCGGCATACTAAAATTATGTTTAATATTACTTTGATAATACTTATGTTATTTGTTTGTGCTTTATAATAAATATTAGGAAGTTTTAATATTGTTTAATATTATAAAAATATATCAAGTTATAAAGTGAAATATAAAGCTATAATACTTATTAAAGTTATAATATTATAAAGTTTTTATATTAATAAATCATTAATTGAAGTAAAAGAACACATTTATGCCCTGTAATATATCATGATTTACCGAATTTTTATATATTACAACGCCTCATAAGTGTCTCACAGTGCTCTGTAGAGGCATTCCAAGAACTTTAGATCTCGTGTCTGTCTCTTACTATGTCTATGTTAAAAAAAAAACTTAAACAATTAGAGATGTCATTTTTTGGTTTTGAAAAAAGTGGATTTTAGTGGATTAATAATATTTTCATATCAATTGTTAAATATATTTTTCAGTTGTGCGTGCCGATATGATTGTCGGACTTAAAACGAATCAATCACGCGATTCTATTTAATCAGATAGACTCTGGCCATTCCATTCTGCAATGTCTAACCTGAAATCTTTTGGCCCATGTTCATGCCCCGGTGGGAGCGATGGTGTGGGTGATGCCGGTGGAAATGTGGGTGGTGACGGTGGTGATCCGTGCACTGCTTGCCAGCAGGCAGTTTGTGCCTGTGGTGTCTGGTGCCGCAGGTAGTGGTGGTGGTGGTAGTCGTGGTAGTCGTGGTGGTGAGGTGGTGATGATGATGGTGATGGTGGTGGTGGTGATGGCCGGTAGTCGGTGGTGCAGTAGGCACCACGCCACCGTCTATTC
>QKQZ01047890.1:0-10009 GCA_003595255.1 Solenopsis fugax
CGATCCGGGGGAGAAACGACGCCCGTCGAGGACGCTCGCCCGCGACAACAAATGCGTCAGTGATCCCGTCGTCGGATATATGCCCGGAGAAGGTATATACTCGCGATACACGCGATGCCCGACCTGGGAGAGAACAGAGTTTCTCTCCCCGGTGGTAAACGCGACCCCCGCGCGCAAATCCTGGGATTAGAAAGGCCACCCGCTGACCCCGTGAACCTTTGGCACAGCTGTACACGACCGCTTTTTNTTTTTTTTTTTCGCGAGACCGATCGCCCATCGTCATCCAGGAAATCCGTTGCTTTTCGCGATAGCGTTACGGAGATATGGCAAAGATAAAGCTAACGTAATGTAGAATCGCGTGTACGGCCAGCGATAATGTTAGACCAAAGTGAAAATTATCACGTGATTATTTTGTAGCAAACCTGGAATTTTAACATATTCGTGGCACGGCATTGGAAGACTGTAGATTAACTTAATTTGGCTGAAACCTCGTATCATTAACATCAATCGTGATTAATCAAATTTTCTTCTTCCATCATATATTATTGTCAATGTAAACTAGAATCATAAAAAAGATCGGGAGAAGTTAAATTAGAATTTCGTTAGTTAAACTGGGGCTAAAGTTAAAAACCTCAACGGTTAATCATAATTCAGCGAACTTTCGGCTTTTAGAAAGGAGTAGAAGTCAAATAGCACCGATAGTACGAGTTAACTAACTGCAAATTAAATATTCTCACTATCTCTTTGTACAGGATAGATTTGCCCGCAGTGCAGACGTAGAGAAAGAAATGACCTAATCGAGTCAATGTTAATTAACACAATTTTAAATTGCCCACTTAAATTGAGATCAAAATTAATTGACGTTAGAGATGTAAAATCTTCTCTGCAATTTGATTCCTTTAATATATCTCGCAGTTGCTTGTCGTCGACGATTATGATTTCAAGGCTAGTTTTAATAAACCCATCCTTGAAAAAGTGCAATTGCAAAAGTAGTCCTCAATGTTTCTATAGTAGAATGCACGCGACCGTACTTCCTTTTTTTATTGCTCGATCTATTGCCAGGCAATTACTGAACCATAACATTCATGACTAATACAATCTTAGCGATATTTTGTTAATCCACCGTCTGTGTGCACGAATCTGTTTCGTGCGCAAATATTGTCTCAACCTCATTTTATGTTATATGTGCATGGTAACCCTTTCCGTTACGTAAAGATTCTTTAACAATTTCAATAATGTTAACCCTTCTACAGTTTAACAATGAGATTTAAATTCCTTTAAACGTCAGCTAATTCTTTTTAGAAACATCAGCAACTTTTTCGAATTACTTATCTCTAGAAATCATTATCTTTTATTTTTAAATAAATCAATAACTTAATTATTACTAAACTTTTGCTTAATTTTAGTAATAGAGTTGTTTCTCAAGATAATGATGATAATGAACAATTTATCAAAAAATACTTTGTCGTACCATCCGCAATAGCTATATCTGAGATAACAGCATCACTGATAAACAGATCTCTATTTACTGTTGGTTTTAGATGTTTAAACAAAATTAATAACTTCGTTGAGGTACATAAAGACAAAATACATTTGGAGTGCCACAGCAATGTTGCCTTCAAAATTTGTTGAGTCGACTGCAATGTCTCACACGTAGGACAAACGAAAAGACAATTAAAAACCAGAATTAGAAAACATAAAGATGGAATCATCGAATTATTCTGTAACAACAAACGGTATCACCAATTTTAATCACTCTTTTAATTGGAATAATATAAAAATTCTTAATTCGAAAACTAAATATGAAAAAACTTAGTATCTGAAATATTACATAACAATATTACATAAAATAACAAAAAAAAAACGACATAAATTTATAAAAAGATTCAAAGTTTCTCGATGCTTTTTGTATTTGTTTATTTGAATTATTTTCTAATAACTTTTCAAACACATTTGATACATTATATCTAAATGATTTGCTTAATTTGATTCGTCTTTTATTTGCACAAAGAAGATATACTGTTTAATAGTCACACTTGCTTTTTCGTTTGTGTCAATATGTGAGCTGTTTAAATTAGGACTACTAATATCTTGCCTCTTTTTCAACCATAAATTTATATAAATTAAACTACGAAATTCTTTTATATTCGTTGTCATTTTATTTGTTATATACATCTATATTTGTAATTTTTATAATTTAACTTTCGTGCGCGGTTTTACTGATAAAGTTCGGACATCGTGCTACGTTATAGTTTTTTTTTCCCTTTGTTGTGTTCATTCGATTTCAGTCTATCTATTTGTTTCAATGTACAAGAAATAATTAATAGCGATTATTTATTAACTATTGTAAATTTTATAATGTGAGTGATTGAATTTTTAATACATCATTTTTTATCTTTTTAATTTTTATTATTTATATTAATGGGTTTCATGTTGAAGAGGACTTAGTAATGTCACGATTTGTATTTAAATTTCTTTGAATAAATTAATCTGTTTATTTGTTCACCTTTTTGCTCGCTGCTCATCTCTTATGTATTTATTTTTTTGTATAAATAATTCGAGCTTTAATATGTAAATTTTACTATCTTTTATTGACAAAATTCTAATGCTTGAGCCGATGTCTAAAGTTGTCACATGCTTCAGTAATAAGTTCTTATTCCGCGTACACAAAGCAAATGTAATCGTGAATTACAAATCAACGGTTCCATTCACATCGAGATCAAAGATCGTTTCCTTCGTTGTGGGAGCAAACCGTTTCTCCCATCACGAATCTCACGGAAAACATAAGTCACATGCACACAGAATTGTCCAGGCTTATGTAATCTAATGCTGAAATCCTAGCGCTAGTATGGATCCGTTTCGCATTATATTGCACGAAGATGGCCTATTCGCGAATAAGATAAATTCTGCTTTATGCATATATTTATTCTAATGTTACGCAAGAGAGTTATCCTACTGATATCACTTTCAATTATTTCTTATTTTATATACTATTATAGTTCTTAAGTAAATTTTATCGTATACAAAATTATTCATTAAAAAAAAGAAATATTTCACTATTTAATAGACTTGAAATTTTTTTATAATGACATAAATTGACATATAACCGTTGTACAACTACTTTAAAAAAATAAAACCCAAGTATTTCTGTACTCCCATTTAAAAATTTTTCTATTTCAATCCAAGTGACATATTTTAATGGAATATAAAATTTAATCATGAAGAATTAAAAACATAACAGCACAAAATAAAAAAATCTAATTAAAATAAAAAAAATTTTATGTAAAGAAACTTGTTAGACCGAATAAGGAAAATAATTTATAAGTAATAATGAATTTAACCTGTGTATGTGTAAAAATTTTTACTTTATTATATTTGGGGACTCAGCAACGCCAAGCTTCTTTACATAATTTTTTTTATTTCAATTAAATTTATTTATTATGTACTGTTACCACTTTAATTCTTTAATATTCCATTAAAATATATCACTTGAATTGGAATAGAAAAACTTTTAAATGGGAATACATATCACTTAGGAATACATATCACTTAAACTTTTATTTTTTAAAAGTAATTGTACAATGGTTTTCGAGGAAATATATATATTCTTCTTCTAACTGGCGAAATTTAAAGATGTGATACATTTTTTTGAAAAATATCTAGTAGACTTCAAATTTTTCCATAATGACAATGAAGCAGGAAAAGTACATTTTACTGATTGCATCGAGTCCATAGTAAAGAATAGGAGTTACGTAAAGATTATGTGACTCCAAATGAATGGGCATAATAGATTACCTGAACGGTATGAAACGGAAAGAAGTCATTTTTGCTTTAAATACTGATCAACTGATGCGATAGTTGTCATAAAATCAACACACGGGTTTATTACATATAATATAAATAGGAAATAGTATAGGAAACAATTACACTGAAATGTCTCAATAATTAAATTTACAAGCATTATCTTCATATGTTATCTCTGCATATGTCAAAATAGCGATTTTGTTAAAATTCGGTAAAAAGCGATATCTATAACTCGTATTTTATGTGTTACATCTATAGCACTGACAAATGCTGATACCATGAACTACTGCTGAAACACGTTTGTTCTATAAACCCTGATAGAATTCGATCGTACGTACTTTTTTGCGGCACACTTCCGCAAAAAAGTTTGCATACGCCCTACTAAATCCTTTTTCGCAACTGTGCAATTTTTCTTTTCGGCTCTTTTTACCTGTCAAGCGCAACGCAAGCAATACATCAGCGCAAAACTTGTTTCGAGAAAAGCGAGATTTATGTAGCTTACACTCTGCTTTATTCGATAATTACACACCTATCCGCAATTATCCTTCTGACTTTGTTTCATAAAATGCCAGCGATAATTACCATTTAATTGCGAAGCAATGAAGAAACGTGACACATTCAAAAGAATGATGTTACAAATGCATAATTTTTTGGCTGTAACAAATTAAACGAAGTAGATAAATGATTAACAAATATTGTGATATCGCGTATGTTTGATACTTCTCTAAAAAAAAAAACCCTCAGTTTTTTTTGAAGGGTTAACTAATCTAAATAACAGAGACAGAATTTATATCTGGACTGTTAGTGAAATTTAGAAAGAAAATTTTTTTTGTTGCTGTTATAAATTCTATATGTGACAAACACTAGTTTAGCAGATATAAAAAATTGCGATAAATTTTTGTTGTGACGCCTGGAAATCTACCTACATCAACAAAACATTTTTTTGAGTATAGAGATCTAGAACCGTTTCTTTTTATTGCTAAAGATCTTGTGTTTAAAATCTTTTCCTCCTCATTACTCTGATTGTTATCCTTGATACATGTTGTCATTGCGCATGAAATATAAATCTCAAGCTTCCTTCTCGCAAACAATGACTAATCCGATCATTCCTGCGTATCACAGTATTATGAGGCTTCATTATAATAGTTCGCGTAATCCGAGCGGATAGAATACAATGACGAATCCCGGCGAATCTGCCATTCGACGTGCAGCCAGACGCGACGATTATGCTAACAGCAACGTCGAGAAAGTCAACTGCGAGTGGGATCATCCACGCCGGCGTTACCGCTGGCATACTGACCGTGAGAATTTCTGCAGCGCGCGAATGCTTATCGCGTGGATGCGGTCACATTTCCGCGGCTGCTCTACGGCTGCTTGGCGCGCGAATAACTCGCGATCTCGATATACACGGACGAACGCATACCGACACCGGGAAATGCGAAGCTGATTACCCATCCCATCGGGACTGGCGCGCCTCTTTCTCACGTCGTACGTAGTATTCCGCGAATAAACACAGCGCTCTTATAAATCCTTTTCGCCGATCTAATTATTGTGTCATCTGAGTCATCGACTTGTATATTCTTGAGCGGTTACGGGTTTGTCTGTAATACAAACTACTCGTACTCTACAGGAATAAGTGCTGCGCAGAAAAAAAATATTATTAAATCAACAATCATATTCTCATATGCAGAGAAAAAGATTTCATTGGAATTAGTATTCCTATTTATTTAACTAAAAATTGTTTTACTGAGAGAAAAAATTTTAATTGAACAAATATCAGTACCTATATCACATTTGTTGTCACTGTATCTATAAATATTTGTTACGGATATTGATATTTGTTGAATTAAAATCTTCTCTGTGTTAATTAAAACAACATATGTTTATACAAAACATTATTTGTTTGAATAAAAATACTGTTTCATTCAAACAACATCTATTATTTTACGAAAACAATACTATTATTAGTGATACTTATTGATTCAAGTTTCAGTAAATTTGTTTGGATACATATTTATTTGGAATGATCCAAACAAACCAATGTTTGAATCAATAAAATTTATTAAGGCCCAAGAAATCGGTTTCTCTGTGTACAAGTAAGAGTATAACAATTTGGAAGAATTTGATAATCCTAAACAGATATAAGAAATTTGTTTTTTCATGTAAGCAAGTCACATCTGTTTAAAATTATCAAATTCTTTCAAGAATATTTTACTTTCTTGTTTATATTTGAGAATATAATTGTTGGTTTGATAATTTTTTTTCTGTGTAGAAAATATTTGTGTTAATTAAAAAAATAATTAGAGAAATAGAGTTTCCTTTTATCGAACAGAAATATTATCAAGAGTATTTACATTTAGTTGATTGAAATGTCGATGTGCGGAAAAAATCTATTTATCGCAAATGCGTCTATTGTCGTCTTCCTATGTGGGTGAAATGCACATCGTGTAACGAGAATTGCTTACGAGAATTCTAAAAGAAGATTGTAATCGATTGAGCTGTCGAATTGAACATTCGTCTTCGTATCGAACGTCAGAACGCGAAGACGTAATAGTATATGTCATCATCGCTTCCTTGTTAAAACGGAACTCGTGTACATAATATTTGCGAGACAACAAACCACCACGAGTCATTAATTCTATCGTCGTCTATTTTGTCGTTAAATAAAAGATTATTTACACTACCTCGAATTTAAAACGATTACCTCGCTAGAACAAACAACGACATACGCTATCATAGTCTGGGAGCCAGTAAACATTTTTTGCGTCTCATTTCAGCAAGCTTGGTTAATTAATTTTATCGTCTTTTTATCGTCTTATGCTTAAGATTGCTAAAACGGAAGTCTGCCGTCAATCTTCCGGGACACGGGCCAACAAAAGCTATTTTATTTTGTAAAAAAAAAAATAGTACATTCGTATTATAGCAGCAAAGCTGATTTTTGTTTTTTATTATTTATGATATAAAAAGTAATAAAACTATTATTGTACCAAATTAAAAAAAAAAAAAATGATACAATTGTGTAAAAAAATACAATTTTATTTCAACCTTGCTGAAATAAAATTGTATTTTTTTACACAATTGTATCATATTTTTTTACGTGTTTCATAAATTGTATTGTATTTTTTTACATGTTTGAGGGGATGGCAGACTGGTATCGTCCCGAAAGCACGCTGGCAGACTGCCATTTTATCATTTTTTATATCATAAATAATAAGAAAACAAAATATCAACTTTGCTGCTATGACTGCTATAACGATAAAATAATAAAAATAACGATAAAATTGACAAATCAAGTTTGCTGAAATCTTACAACAAAATGTTCACTGGCTCCCGAACTATCAGACGCTCGGAGAGCTATAAATCGCGGGGTGCTGAATAATTTCTGACGGAACATAATACCTGGGCTTGCAACGTTCTAAAGCGTTTACGTTCACATTCACGGAACGGTTTAGTTTATCACCCAATCTCGTCCTCGTTAGCAAGATCCGAAGTATCGGTATCGCGGGCGATCGACAGACAATGCAATTAACGTAATGGCCCGGCGGATCACTGATTAATTACAGCGATTCATTATTTAGGAGACGCCGTATGGTAACGCTCTAAACGTGTTTCAGTCCGATATGAGTACAGACGGAAACACGTTCTCCGGGAGAAGATGACCCCACGTCGTCGCGTCTTGGCAGGAATTCGCCGTGCTATTTTTGCCGCCAGTGTCCTGGCGCTTATCGTCCTAGCACTGTCAGGCCAGGATGGCACTAACACCCTGCAGCACGGGAATTCGCTGGAGGTGAGTTATCCTCTCGTAGTGGTTTTACCAGTAATATTTCTCCGGGTCTTTAGCACTCTAGAAATCTGCTCTACATTATTTCGGATAATTCGAGCACAATTTATGCAGCTCGAAAACCGAACGTTTGCCATCATCGATCATTCAACATTAGCATGACGCTTCACATCCAATAACTTCAATTGCATTCTCCAAAGTCATTTAAAGTTTCCAATTCGAGCATATAATCGAACTCGCGCCAATTTTCAACGAAAGTCGCAAAGCTGATTAATCTCAATTTTAACTCTTCTTCCAATAATTGCGCGCTGAGTTCCGTTTTTAAGCTGCCAATGTGTAACCAAACATTTATCTCGTTAAACGTGTTATAAACGTGCTATTCCAAGAAAGCTTGTTATACGTTCCTGACATAACAGAGGTCACGTAAAAAAAAAAAAAAAAAAANAATTTTGAGGGGACGCAGAATTCTTCCTCTTGATTCCTGGGAGACCGAAACCGTTTGCCTTACGTAAAGCACAACGACCATAGATTGGCACATTTCCAGGCGCAATGCGGTACATGGATCAGTGCCCGATTAATATGGCCCATTTAAATATTCGAAAAGGTAGTTAAAGTTACTTTTGAACATTATCATTTTGCGAGTCGGGAACAAATATGTATCCATTGAACCTTTTGCTATGAGATTTATCAGACAATCGTATAAATGCACGCGTATCAATAGAAATAAACGTTTCAATAGAAAGACGTTAGCATAGATTTGAATATGTCATCACAACATACAAAGCTTCTGAATATCAAAGATAAATTTGTTATTCCCCCCCAAAAAAGAAAAATAGCTAAGAAAATTTTATAAAAAGCAAAAAGAAGTTTGTGTGTGTGTCTCTCTCTCTCTCTTTCATCGTAAAATGTAAAAAAATTCCGAACAAAATAAAAGGCTTTAAATGTAATGGCATAATTTCGAGATTTTGTATAATGCATAATCTGAAAATTATTTTCAACATCATAAAATAATTTTGGAAATCGAACTGAATTTTTTCAGTGAATATATTTTTTTTTATTAACGATAACTAATGACAAATATTTAGATCATCCGAAGACAAAACGAAAAACGTATAAGGTTGAAGAAAAGTATTATATTATATTTCTCTAGATCAGCGAGATTATCCGATTGAGATAACGTATAACGTCAAAAAGGTTTCTATATGTCGGGGCATTCGTATGTTATGGTCATCACACACGCGTAGCACTTCATATTTTTGCTATAAAGTCTCAGGTGCTTAAGCCGAAAAGTTTTCCGGTGGAAAAAATTAATACCGACAGAAAGAAAAATCGCGAGATAGAAACTTGTATTGCAACGCATAAAACTTTTTTTCAGAAACCACATGCAATTATCTTTATTAACAAAGTTACTCTCTTGCGGAATAATAAAATTTGAATCAGAGCGTGGAGTATAACGTTTCACAATCAGAGACGCAAAAATTCGAATGTGGATTGAATTTAGTCAGAAATAAAACAGTAACAGAGATGGAGAGCTAACGATAATTAAAAGCGAAAATACAATTTTTATTTCAGTGCGTTTAAATAAAAGAGACGTTTTTATCCAAAAGACATTAATTACTTGTAACGCCTTAATGCACCGAGCAAAAATGTAATAATGGCCAAAAATAACTGTAAACAGCAGAGAAAAAAAATATTACGGCTACAGGCGGTTGTTACATGATATCGAAACAAAGGAAACAAGAAACATGTTGCAAGGAAGACTCTAGTATCCGCAACGCAACGTACACGACAATACTTCAGTCGCGACAGGCGAACATTTAATTGCACTTAGGAAAGCTGCCTAACCGGAATTTATCTTCTCTTTGAACAACGTGGTATACCTGCTTAACGTAAATAACGCAGAAATGCAACAGAGAGTAATAACGACGATGTGCGCCCTAATGCCTCACAGGTGGCACGTGTATGCATGATGCGCCAATGCATAAACGCGCGCGATGCGCCACCACCCTTCGTGGCCCACATTCGTCGCCGCACCAAGACGCGTTCCACATCGAAATCAATAAGCGGAAGCCGGTAGTTCTGCATTCGGTCTTGCCAGCTCGCCGCACCACAATGCGATATCAATGCCGACTTTTTCGCGCCGAACGACTTCACCGCGAATATCGAGGGAAGAAGAAATCGGTTTTTACGTCTCACGCTTACGTCCCACTCCCTGCGGGGTTTCGTCGCGATCGCAATCAGGCTGTACCAGCAATCTAAATTACTAATCCTTACAATCCCGAGGGAGTTGACGCAAGATATATTTGCTTTTGTAATTACCGAATTACTGAAAGATCTCTACCGCTTGAGGAATTCTTGCAGAAATTTGAATGTAAATATGAATGAGCCTCACAAAATAAAGCATTGATAAAGATGACGTAAATC
>QKQZ01047891.1:0-16074 GCA_003595255.1 Solenopsis fugax
ACAATGGGCACAGCTCTCCTTTGGCAGGTCAATAACCGTTCGCGTAATATCGAAGGGGGCTGTATGTATATAATATCGACCCGCGGTCGACGCTGATAATGTGTTTTAACCTCGCGAGAACATCGCGCAAGAATACGTATCGCTTTGTAAACTCGGGAGATGAATATTGGGCCAAGTTAGATTGCTTCAGCCAAGAGTTTCGACGTTTGACCACTTTGCGTTTCAATCTCGGGATATATAACTGTGACGGTGTCACCTTCGTCGGGCCGCGGTATCGTCGAGTATAAATCTAAAACGAGTACGCCAACTATCTGATACGCCAATCTTTCGCGATCTCTTTCGCACTTCGCAGAAGCACGACCATTCGAAGTTAGCATTTAAAAATGTTGAAGGGGTGAGGAACGTTTTTCATGCAAATTCGAGGATGGGAAGGGGGTTATCGCTGACTGGCGAAAAATTATCATATTAAATTATCCCTGTTCGAAAACTCACTTGCCATTAAATCCGCGAAACGTGACGAAGCCCGCAAGGTCGTCGCGAGTATACCGTACCTTACGTGTTATCCCTGTAATCCGTGATGACCATGATAAATGTCGCGATTAAACATTGACACGCGACTGAAACTGGCAAGTGTGTGAAGTAATATTATTATTATTTTCGGCTGAACGTCACGTATATTTTAATCCATGAATATTCTATGAGCTAAAGACAACAGGGGACGTGACTGCAGTAGATAATAGCAACGAATGCGTACGATCGTATCGCGTGCTATTCTCTATATTCATGATAATTTACCATAATTAGCTTAAAACCATTGTTTTAATTAAATATGCGCGAGGTGCTCTCTATCGAAGCCACTGGGTATACCATGAAAGCGAAATCGCGCTCCATAGCGTCGAGGAAAATGTTAAAAATAATATATTCTGCCTTTATCCTATTAAATAAATTATACTTCTCATTTTTTCTCATTTTGAAATTTACGGGACCAACTGTACGACCCTCAAAAATGATCTCCTCTCGTCATTGTTCGCCGAAAATGCAACGAGTGATTATTGCGAGAGGATTGAGAAATTACAAATAACAAGTAATGCGCACCGCCGACGTTATACCTGTATATCAATCCATGAAATTCGAAACACTTCCAGTGTGCACTGGATTAACGAGTGCGAAAACAATAAATCGCGTACAGAGCGAGAATCGTTTTCGCGATTTCTGAAATCCTCCTTTTTACCTTTAAAGCGCAAAATCTACAATTTTTTTCCACAACTTTAGACCATCTAAATCTCCAAGCTGCAAATAACTGAATTCTCGGAAAATACAAGAAATAGGGAAAGCCGTAATTCGCAGCGTATCCAAAACATACCTCTTTAGGTATATACGTTCGAGGAAGCAATCCGATTTCACTAAGGTATAGGGAAGCACGTCGCTCGTAAAGTTGTAAGAATAAAAATTGTATCGAGGGAAACCGTTGATCGTCGTGCGTATAAGCAGTTGGGCGAAAGAGAAACGATTCTCTTCGATCGATACCTCGATACCTTGCTATACCAAGTAATTAGTTATTTTATTTGATGAGTCGCTCTGGCCATAACTTACGCAATTTCCTCCGAGTTCGGAAGCCCCGTGGGATCTCGGTAATTATTTGGCGTTACCGCCTCCGGAGCAATCGAGCGAAACTACACCCGGGACTTTTCCCTAAACGACTCGTTTGCCGCTAATAATCGTTTAGTAGTTTGTAGGTTGTGATGGATTTACCAGCGCAACCGCCGTGACCTGCAAATTAACGCTTCTGGCTTGGTGTCGCATCACTTTTCCGAGGCTAGTGATGCAACGAGTGTTGAGAAGAACCGAGAATTACATAAGTTTGCCGTTAATTGCGCTGCCGATAATCAAGACGATGACGCTTCGGGAGGAAAAAAAAAAGAACTGCGTGATGCAAACGTTGCATAGTTAATTATCCGGGTCGTCGGACGGTAGCTTCGTCAATGATTCTGACGTCATCTTCGCCGCCTCTAAGGGTAAAAGCGGTGCTATTTTTTTAATGTTGCACTTGACCTTGAAAGAATTTCCCTCGATCTCCTTATTATCACGGCGCACGAAAGATCGTCTCTCCCACTCACGACGATCGTCCCGAGCGAAATGTCACGAAACTTTATTGTTGGCTTTTGTCGCACGCTGTGTTTGTACAGGATTTGCACATTATACTCCAATGCTCGGGGCGCTCGGAAGCGGAAAACGCGTAACTCGTGAGATCCATTTGAATTAATACGGCGAACAGTAAACGTGCGATATTGTTTTACAAACATTCGCTCGTTTTCTCGAGCATAAATTTTGTTGGTAAAACGAGGTCATTTCGCGCGAACGTGTAATGAAAATTGCTTGCGTCTACCGATGCAGCGAGACGCACTTGGATGCGCAAAAAAAAAAAGGAACGGCGTGACTCTTTCCAAACGAAATGTATCTGATACGTAATAATGTACGCACGTCTTTCTCTTTCAGTTAATAAGAGCACTGACGCGTGCACGAACGCTTTTATCAATGCAGGACATGCACGTCCTGTACGCTCTCCTTTGTCCCGCGTGAACGTCTGATCCGATCGTAAGGAAGTATCCGGAAACGGCGGCGCATCGTTTGATGATTATAGCCACCCTTCATGCGACGCGGAAAATAGGAATTAACACGAATAATAGGGGAGGTTGAACCGTGAAGGGATTATTATCGGTTAAAAATATGCTCCTGGAGGGAAAGCCACGCTCTCCTTTCGGGCGTTTAATGAAAATGTCAGATTTTTAGATGTGCTTTGCGAAATCCTGTACACAGGCAAACATATATTCTAGCGGAATTATAAAAGTGGACGTTGCTTACAAAAAAATATGTGAAATCGGATAAAGAGTACTATAACATGTTTTTTTCTCGATACGAAAATTAAAGAGAGAATTTCGGACGTTATGTTTATCCCAGGAATAGTCACCTTGTTTTTCCTTTTTCAAGCATAAGTGATGACCTGAAATGTTTTCACATCCCAATTAAAAATCACTCTTATTAATTACACATCATATATTATTTATTGTTCTATAATTTATTAATATTTCAGATTGTTGTATGTAGAAATTTATTTAACATTTTCTAGGAAAAGTAAAGAGAAATGAAAAAAAACAGGCAATTTTCGATAGTAAACAACACTACTATAGCTAAATTTTATTTTTTCACTACTGGGACGTGAAAATCATTCTCGGATTAATATATTGGACGATAGCGCTAGACCATTTCCGTTATATGTTATAGAGCAACATGCAGTAATGCAACTTTAGCAAATAACTTTTACATTGCTCTTAAAGCTCGCTTTTATCGTTATCAATTGCGATCAATCTTCGATACGACGTGTTCTATTTCTGTTCGCAGACAGCAACTTTGTACTGGGAAATGCGCAGGTTCCGACGATCTATCCGATCGTCTACTGCTCCGATGGGTTCTGCGAGCTGACAGGATTCGCGCGAGCGCAAATCATGCAGAAGGGTTGCGCTTGCAAGTTTCTCTATGGGCCGGAAACGAAGGAGGAGGAAAAGGCCATGATCGACAAGAGCCTCGAGAGCAAGACGGAATTGAAGATGGAGGTTGTCTTCTACAAGAAGAACGGTGAGAGTTCCCCGGGATATCCAGTGATAGGATGTTACTGAAACCCCACGTGAGCGATCGCGCTACGAGTATTACACCAGCGTCGTAAAAAGTTATTATACCTCCGCTTCCATCACGGAGGGAGATTATACATATTTGACGATACGTTTACCTTCAATGTCGGTCCCTCGGAAAAATTACGTCCATTCGCGGTTTAACTTTAATGTCCTAATTTTTCTTACTTAAATGCCACACTTCGCGGTCTTATGTGATTTTCCAATTTTTTAGAATAATATGGAAAAATGAAATAAAAATAAGAGACTTATTAAAAGAAAAACATTATTCGATATCGGACATTTTATACAATATGAAAATATAGTAGCTAACGTATTACGGCAAAGTATTGGGATCTTTAATGATACGTCTACATTTAAAAAAACGAATAAAAGAAATGGAAAAGAGGGAGAGAGGGAGAGAGAGAGAGAGAGAGAGAGAGAGAGAGAGAGAAGTTCCACGCAACGGCGAGAGTCATTATCGATTTACATTTTTCGAGCTCGGGCGACATTAAGGAATACGATATTTTCCAAGGAAACTTGCTATGCAAAACCAAATGAGGTAATTTTATGCCTGCACCACCTCCGTCGCTCCTCTGCCTCGTTTTCTCCTCGCGCAAAACTCAAGGAAAATCAATCTACGATAAAAAACTAATCGGGAGGCCTCCCCGCGATATATACTTCGCTTCGTTGTTATTTCGAGCTCTGAATTTATTTCTCCGGATGATGTGGAGTTTAGCTCAAGTTTTTCCATTGGCCGCGAACGTACAGTCGATTGTCGTGATTCGCGAACTTGCAAGGTCGACGTAACATCCCCAAGGGGAAGAAGAGGAAGAAAAGAGGCAAGTTATTACTTTCATTACACATTCTCCTGGAAGGTAAGAAATAATCCTCCGCCGTCGTTCACAACGAGCTTCGCGCGTTACATCCGTAATGGAAGCTAATGTGTCGAGAATGAAAAAGAAAAAGAAAAAGAAAAAAAGAAGAAAACAAAAAGAAATCGGCTCTGAATGCGGCAACGCGTTTCTCTCTCTCTCTCTCTCTCGCAAATAGGGGATCGTGAGGAACGTGTCGACGACGACGGAAATTCCCTTCTGACGACGCGATATTTATTTTGTAGGCCACACCGACGCACCATTCGCGCACGATTCCGTCGGGAGGCATCTAATAAAACGTCATCTTATCTCCCATTGTGTAATCACACTGTACCTTCATAAAAGCGGGGGTACGCGCTGTGCGCGCGATGACCAGCGTATTTCCCGTGTGTATTTTTTTTTTTCTTTATTTTTTTACTCTCTCGCGCGCTCTCTCTCTCTCTCTCTCTCTCTCTCTCTCTCTCTTTCTCTCTCCATGCATTTTACAACACGTTTCGTAACTCTTTGAAAATATTTCACTTTAAAAAAAACTTGATGTAATCCATCGCCATCCCGCGTCACGTTCTTTTTGCGCGCGCGTACGCTTACGTATACACGTTGCAGCGGTGCAGTTTGCAGTGGAGCTGACGCAAATATCACGGCGCTCATTATCGGAGCGAGGCTTTCAGTGGCCGAGTAATTTATCGTTTCGCATCCCCCGCGGACGACTGCTCGGCTACTCTAAAATTGATAGTGCGACGATATTACTTGGGTTTTTTCGCTTGGGCTTTTGGTAAACGGCAACCCCGTTCGATTTGTGTGCAGGAAGTCCATTCGATTGCCTACTCGACATTGTTCCGATAAAAAACGAGAAGGGCGACGTCGTTCTGTTCCTGGCCTCGCACAAAGACATCACGCACACGAAGAACCTTCAGCTCTGTGAGTTGCACGATAGTGGTGAGTTCTAACCATGCTTCGCTGCTAAATACCGCGCAAGTGGATCGATTTTAATGATGGAACACGATGCGTTCTCTCACGGCGACGTACGTGTCAAAAATACGACTTGAATTCGGAGTTTACGAGTTTCGCATCGCAGGACGGGTAGGAATTGGCCCTTTTACGTTTCTTCCACACGCGCGTTTTCTAAACGAGCCACATCACTATGAGCACCGCGCGACACGCAACACGCTGCACGAATCCACCATTGCAGTCGTCGGGGGGTTGGTAACCGACGCGGCGACGTTGTGCTCGCCGTTTGAAAAAGATTCAAATCCGCTCAAATCCCGCGCCCAATAAAGTATTTTTTTTTCTTTTTTTTTCGGATTATCTTTATGGTATTGTGGTTAATAAGAGTGCTCGTTTGAATTCGGATTCGAATCAGAGCTTGACTGGATTTTGTCGGTTACAAACTTTACGCAGGATACTCACAGAACACAAAGCAACTCACCAATTAGAACTTGTATTATTATGCAAGAAGGATTTGATTTTTCTGTATGTGCATTAAATACTGTACACTGAGAGAAACGTTAAATCAAACGTTTAGTTAAATAATGAATTTTGTAGTTACTGGTACCAAAAACTTACGTTTAAGGAAACTTTATTATAAGTTAAAAACAATTGTTTTGTTAAGCAGATTGTTTGTTCGAAACAAGTACATATTTAGTAATTATAACTATAAAATTCGTTTGATCACTATTTTATTAACTAAACGTTTGATCTCTCATTAAATATTTCTTTCAGTGTATTTATTTTTGTTCATCATATCGTTACAATCGCTGCAAAATGATAAGTTTCAAGAAAAGCAAACTATTCTTATCGCGAAATTCTTTTCTATATACTATATAATGTAAATATACATACATACAAAAAAGGAGAGAGAGAACGGTTTGCTGAAATATCTAAAAATTTATCAAGATTCATATTTAAAAACAATTTCGTTGGGTCATCAAAATAATTATCTAAGACGCTCAAGCATGATGAGCAATGCTGTAAAAGGTTTTAACATTCTAGCAACCAATTTGAGCGTCCCACATAGTTATTTTAACAATTTATTTTGATGATCCAACAAAATTATTCGTAGATCTGATTCGTATCTAGCTAAATTTTTTGATATTTCAGCAAAGTAGTTCTTTCCTTATGTAAATATATACGTATATTTGTGTGTGTGTGTATTTTTAAAATAGTATGCGTACGCTCGTGTGTGACTGTTTGCATTTCTTCCAATTAATGCTTCTTATGTGATTTTTGTCTTTCAGAATACTTGGACATTTGTATGCGATTGTACGTAATCTCTCCTTTTTGGTCCAATAATAGCGCAATTTACAATTCCAGACTCGAATGGCAATATCGACCCTGAGGCACCGCCTTCCAATTACGGTAGGAGAAGAAGTCGCGCCGTCCTTTATCAACTGTCGGGCCATTACAAGCAGGACAATAAGCACAAAATTAAGCTAAACAATGTACGTTTATTTATTTCCTTCAAAATTACTGCCATCCGTTATTGAAAAATCAAGGTTAAATTATAATGGCGAGGTAATTGATAAAATAATGAAAATTCATTATCCGTATAATAACATGCCGTTTGTTACGCTGAAAGTTAATAATTATTGTGTTTACTCGCGAAGATCGTAAAATAATACAATATACAGATTTCAATGACAAAGAGATTTATAGCGGCGAGAGGAATTTATTTTTCGAATAATTAGCGTTTCAACTTTTACGAATGACAATTTGCAAGTTAGTTCTACATTTGAAATTACATGGTACGAGACGCTTCTCCTTTCATCCGACGTAATCTTCTTTAGAAACTGAAACAGAGTGAGAGGAGCTTCGGAATAGTTACGTTATTATTCGACCGCCGAGAAATTTGGTAACACTCGCAGAGCGTGAGAGCGCTCCTCCCCTTACATTGCATATTATTCTAGACGCTTCTGCATTCAACCGCACCGCCTTTACCGGAATACAAAACGACAACAGTCAAAAAGTCGCAATTTATTCTTAGCCATTACGGCGGCTTTAAATCCTGCTGGGACTGGTTGATTCTCATCGCGACCTTTTACGTGGCAATAATCGTACCCTATAACGCGAGCTTCATCAACATCGACAGGCCTACCATGGTCAGTGACGTTGTCGTCGAAGTGCTCTTCATTTTCGGTGAGTATATCCCACCTTCAATTATCGACCCTCGTGTGCCCCCTTAGACCTCTCTTTATCCCTTCATCCCGCTGATGAGATTCTCGTCTGAATCGTAATTCCCCTCCCCTGGATCATTCCAGGTAAACGGATCCTCTGTTTAAAAAAAAGGAAGGCACGAACTTAACGCGCTTTTATTCCCCGACATGCCGATAAACGAGATTAATTAGTTCACCATTTCCGATATTGATCTCAATTTAACATCGACGAATTACGTACATCGGTCCATTACACATTGCGCTATATATTATAATCACGTAAGTGAAACGCGCTGTGCTCTTAAGTGAAAAAGAATAAATCAAGATCTAATCATTACTATCTCTCTCTTTCTCTCTCGTAGTAGAAATCGATATAGCTCTTCTATCGATAGCTCTTGCCGTTTTGGAATAATGTTTCCGGGAAGGAAATGAGAAAAGTCCACCCATCGTTCAATCGGCAACACGTGGAGCTCGTTAGACCGAAACCAAGAGAAACGATCGACCACCTTCTTTTCTCCTCCGTGTCGCGCCGTAATGAGTGGCTTCTTCTTTCGGTTTAGTCTTCGCGCAGCAGATAAAAACATAGACCAGAAGAATGTTTCCGCGCAAATATTTTTACATAATTTTAATATTTTTACTTAAACGTAAGACCCTTCCGAGTAACTGACAACGGGAGGGCGACGTGCTTTAAATCCGCGTTAATCGAGTAAACAAAGCCGCCTCAACTTTTCGACAACGTACGAAAGAAGTTTATTTGCCCCCGATAATCGAGCGGATCAATTACGAAGCAATTTAATGACGATAAAAAGCGCGATTTCGCCTCTTTATTTTAATGACAAGCGCGCGCGCGCGCGCTCGTATTATAACGCCGATCCTTTGAATTCGTTTTTTAATCGTTCGCGATATCGAGGCTGCAGGCTAACTCTGACGTAAGCGATTTCGTGGAGTGCTATACAGTGTGTTGCGAACGTTGGTAAATAAACAACAAGTACATTTTCAATACGCTCGCTAGTTTAACATCGATTTTTAACCGTCAAGCGAAATTGCGCTGTCATGAAGATAAACGGGGCAAATAAAATTCACATTAAAGATACGTCCGCGCGCATTATAAACCGGAACGAGCCTTCCATTCTCTTTCTCGATGCACGCGCGAGCCATGTGTGGACACCGCGAGACATTTTAATGACAGATTCTAAAATAAGTTTATCAGATTGCGATTAATGCGGGATTAATGACACGTAGCGACACGTGAAATATCGACTGTTCCCGCGACTTTTAAACGAAGTTACTTACCGGATAAGTGGACGTGGAACGTGAATTTCGCGGCTAAAATTCAATTTGCAAACGGGATTAAAAGGCATTCATCGTACAAAGCCGAAGTTTCGCTCAGCTGCTTGATACGTTTGCAGGAATAGAACCTCGGCAGGACAACAAGCAGGAAAGCCAGTTTCTCCTCTTCATTTAGTTAGGCGATGTACATACTAACTCCGCCGTTTACATTCGCTCGCAATCACGATTATTGTCACGCCCCGGGCTGAAAACAATGTTTTCCCCCACACGCGTCCGGCGAAAATGCGCCGAATTGACATTTCTCCAGAAGAAAAGATTAAATTTCAAACAATTCACAATCGGTTTGTTCTAATTGCAATTTGTTCAGCTCTGCTGACACAATCTTTCGCTCATAACTCAAGTGCCTAATTATGAAACGCTTGACGATCATCTTGTTTTAAATCTTATTTAATCTTATATAAATTTTTCTTCAATCGCGTATATTGATAACCTCCGAGATCTGTGCTCATTGTCGTCGTAGTTATTAGATATCCCGTATGTACGAGAGATCCTGATCGTTTCGTGCGCATTGAAAATGTACGTATGCTCTATTATTTCTTCCCAGATATCGTTTTGAACTTCAGAACAACGTACGTGAGCAGGAAGGGCGAAGTCGTCAGCAATAGCAGAAGCATCGCCGTGAATTACGTGAAAGGCTGGTTCATTGTCGACTTCGTAGCGGCATTGCCGTTTGATTTTCTCTATGCCTCAGACGTTTACAGCGGCGAGGTAGGTATCTCTCAGTCCGCTTACAAATCGCTTTATGAGTTAGTTCGTTTCTCGTAAAAAGCGGATAACTTTACACGATTTACTCTTTTTTTTTGCAAATCTTGCATCTCCTTTCTATTGAATTTGCCGTCTCATCTTACAATCCATAAGAAATTGAATTTAACTCTTTGTAGCACTTTATAACTTTTAATCTAATCTAAGAGAAATTTCTCGGTTTTTGATAATGTGGAAATTAAATTGAAATTGAGACGAAATATTGAAGCAAAACGAGCATGTAGGAGTACTTGAATTAGAAGGAAGAAATCTATGTAGAACGATACTTGGTTTTCGCATCCTAATATCAGTTTTGCGGTAATTGCTAATTTCAAATTTCCGTCAGACATTAATTCAATGAGCAGACGCTGAGCTAATTAATTTGCCCCAGGTGTAACAGAAAATCAATGCCTTATGTCGAAATTAATTGTTAATTAATTTTGACAGGAAATTTCTCCTGACCGAGACGTTATCATTTTTAATCGAACAACCGCCCACAAAATCATGTGTAAAATTGTACTTTTGCAATAAAATATGTGATTAAAGTTAATGTATGTGCAATAAAGTATGTGCTACAGCGTCTACATCTCGAAGAGATGCTGTGCAGATCCCAATGTGAGCCGTTAAGCAGAGCTAAACAAATGCACCTTGTCGATCTTTGTTACAGGAATCGGCGCACAGTAACATTCACTTGGTGAAACTCACAAGATTACTGAGACTCGCGCGACTGCTGCAGAAAATGGACAGATATTCGCAGTACAGTGCGGTAATTTTAACAATGCTCATGCTCTTTTTCATTGTGGTGGCACATTGGTTGGCTTGCATCTGGTACGTGATCGCTGAGAAGGAGCGGTTGCGGAATGACAAGGATTGGGATCTCGGTAAGTCTCTCTTGAAGTTCCGCTTCAGCATCATTTAACCTTTTCAGGGGGAAATATACTTCCCACCTTTTTCTTTTTCGTTTGTAAGATGTACTGCTCACAATGAAACCAATTATGATTCCGTTATTATATTATTTTACATGTTTTCCATGGTCTTGATTGTTCATTTCTAATTATTTATAAAGAAATAAGAAAGTTCAAAAAAAGAGTAGTAAAAATTGTTTGTCATATACAGTTTCCAAGAAAAAAGCTATTGAAACCCCCTAAAAAACATGTTTTTGGCCATTTTCATAAATTCATAATCAGATGTTCCAGCAACTATGGCAAGGTCTAACATTAAAGCTTGAATCTCTATCTTTCTGTTAAAAAGTCGAAAATTGAAAGTGTCATTTTATTTACACTAATTTACCCTTATATTGGATCTGTCATTTTGAATTTTGACTTCAGATTTGTAGTCAAAACTGACGAAATATAAAATTACAACTGAAAAAATATAAAAATTGTAAAATTGTACAAAAATCTGTCAAGTAGAAATAATGTGCCACTGAAAGAGTTAACAGTCGCAAGTTAAATCATATACCGCGACACGAAGTGTGTGTCGTGGAATTTTTACAGGAAATGTGAGAGTACCGCGGGTGCTTGAGGACAGCTAAATTGCCAATCCTTTCGAGAATACGCAAGTGTTTTCTATATCTAGACAAAAACAATCCAAAAACGACCTTCGTGTCCTATAAAAATTTACCCTTATATTGGATCTGTCATTTTGAATTTTGACTTCAGATTTGTAGTCAAAACTGACGAAATATAAAATTACAACTGAAAAAATATAAAAATTGTAAAATTGTACAAAAATCTGTCAAGTAGAAATAATGTGCCACTGAAAGAGTTAACAGTCGCAAGTTAAATCATATACCGCGACACGAAGTGTGTGTCGTGGAATTTTTACAGGAAATGTGAGAGTACCGCGGGTGCTTGAGGACAGCTAAATTGCCAATCCTTTCGAGAATACGCAAGTGTTCTCTATATCTAGACAAAAACAATCCAAGAACGACCTTCGTGTCCTATAAAAATCGCTCGACGCTTCCTCTTGAGGAAACGTGTCTACACATCCGCGACGTAGGATTGCGCGAACGGATGTGTAGCTGTATAGAAAAGGTCCTATCGACATGAAAGCTCTTGCATAAGATTTGTAGGGATTGTTATTGAGAAACTGTTTCGGTATAAGAAACGTTTCTCTACTCTAGGGTAGAGAAAAATATATAAATCCCATGTCTCTCGAACATATAAAATATGTACAGAAAAATATAAACATAGAAATAAAAGTATGAAATAAAAATATTAGTATTTATACAGTCGGATAACGTTTTTATTAAATTGCATGAAAATATGGTAATTAGCGCTTCAAGAGTGAGACAAAAACAGATGCGATAAACAAGACCAATTAAAAAAGATCGAGTCTTATCGATTATAGCTGGATTTTAATGCTGATATTTCATGTGTGATTTTATACGTATTTTTCAAGTTCACCAAATTGCGCGCCAATAAATGCCTGTAAAATCACTCAAAATTGCGCGGAAGCTCTTATTTAATTAATTGTATTTTCACGCGTTGATCTTTGTTCTCTTAAGATAAACAGTTTGTGCTAAATCAAAAATTGAATTGCCATTGATGTGTTCTAGGCTGGATACATACCCTGGCTGAAAAATTGAAAATATCAGTGCAAAACGTCACTCATACAGAGAGCTACATTACGGCATTATATTTTACTTGCAGTAGTCTAACTTCCGTAGGTTTCGGAAATGTTTCGGCAAATACGTTCTCTGAGAAGTTCTTCTCTATTTGCACGATGTTAATTGGAGGTAAGTTTTAACTTGTCGTTAAGAATTGTGAAGTTTCCTGGTGACGTATTATGAATTTCACCGTGCGCTAATCAGTCGAGAATTGTCCCTTTCCCGATATTGACGGCGATTTAACGTGAAATGCGTCACACTCCGTGTACATTTAAATATACTCCACCGGTCATTGCGTCACACTTTATGAGTAAGATTTACATTTCTAGCTCTTATGCACGCCGTGGTATTCGGCAATGTTACCGCGATCATTCAAAGAATGTACTCTAGAAGATCGCAGTATCAGACAAAGTTACGAGATCTCAAAGACTTTCTGGTCTTACATCAAATCCCGGAGGAGCTCAAGCAGCGAATGCAGGATTACTTTCAAACTATGTGGTCATTAAATCACGGTATTGACGTGCACGAGGTAAAAGGACTTTGTTTTTCTTAATTAGACTATCATAATGCACATCGATAAGTTCTGTTGTACATTAAAGCAAAAAATGAGAAATAAAAATAATGCAAATTGCTGCAATACTTGTCTATCATCGCAACATGTAATAATCCCTCTGCAGACTCTGAAACAATTTCCCGAGGAGCTGCGAGGGGATGTCTCGATGCATCTTCATCGAGAGATTTTAAGTTTACCAATATTCGAAGCCGCTTCACAGGGATGTCTAAAGCTGCTTTCGCTCCACATCAGAAATAACTTTTGCGCCCCCGGTGAATTTCTCATTCACAAAGGCGATGCCCTCTCGTATATCTATTATCTGTGCAATGGGTCGATGGAAGTTGTGCAAAACAGCATGGTGGTTGCAATTTTAGGTAATAAATGCAAACTAATGTATGAATGCTACGTGAAACTTATAATTAATTTGACTGCCAAATTAATTACAAGTGGATAACTTAAACTTGAAACATATTGCGTTTCGAGTATGTTAATTTTAAATCAATCGAGTTTCTTTCTATTATCGACACGCAACTCGGCGTATATGAAGTTATTAATCTGCAAGCAGATCTCATCCCTGACGTATCTTTTAAGGGAAGGGAGATTTAGTGGGGTGCGACATAAACGTTCATCTGCAGCACGGAAATAATGGCGGCGGCACAACTGGATCTGGCTCGGTTGATGTGGTAAAATCCAGTTGCGATGTCAAGGCGCTAACATATTGCGATTTGAAGTGCATACACATGCCAGGCTTGGTCGAGGTCCTCCGACTCTACCCCGAGTACCAGCACGAGTTTGCGCACGATATACAACATGATCTTACGTATAACTTACGCGAGGGATATGAAGCGGAGGTAATTAACTCCATGGTATTCTCTTGAGAGAAAGAGGTAGAGATACTAAAAGCATCAGGTGTCATTTTAATTATCGAAGATTTATAATCTTTAGAAAAAGAATTCAAAAGTTAAATATTTTCAATTTTAAATAGAATAATTATAACGTACTTTAAATATTTTTTACGTATATTTGATATACACGTAAAAAAATTACACATTCAAAAAAAAAAAATGATGTATGTATCTATTATTACACAAAAATCACTGAGCTGGATCCTGTTCAGGTGTGAAATTTACCAGCCTCCTTGTCGCGTAAATTTTAGCAGGAGTCCGATGTAAATGGCCCGTCATTGACACTGCCCTCCATCAGCGAGGACGACGAGAACCTAGCCGAGGAGGGCGAAACTTCGCCCCTCTCACCCCCAAACAAATCACCGCTTCACGGCTCTTCGAGTCCGCGACATGCCAAGTTCAGGTAAGATCGTATTATATATAAAAAGGGAATATTCTATATTTAAAAAAGATCCTGCAATATCATTGAACCTCCTTCTATAAAATATGAAAAGCTCTAAAAAAGGAAGGTTAAGTAAACGATGGTGCAAGATAAAAATTTCAGCGATGTAAAAAGGTTGAGATAATGGATAGACCATGAGAGTGGAAAAAAAAAGTTAATCTAGCGGTTCGGATCCTTTTGCCTTTTCACTCTTTTCCCGACTAAACATTTTTTTTTCGCGTCAACCTACTTTTTCGTGGAAAATAACGGTTATTAATTCTTTTCACTTATATTGAATATCTATGTTCGATATATTATTATTTCCGAAAAAGGACACTTCATTTTTTAAATGATGATTTAAAGTATTTCATCAAGTAGCATTTAAGTGCAAGATGAAACTGGAGTTTAAGGAAAATATCTAAGAATTGTAAGGCGCGCAATTTGTCGAGAACCTTTCTGAAGAAAGAAATCCTCAATTGTAGGATAACACAATTTTCCGCACGAAAAAACTTGGGAATATCCGAAAATCGCGTTCGATCCGGCTTTAGACGACGGTATACCTATATTGGTAAATTGTAGTCGAATGTAATCCACTTTTGGATTCCTCACTTTGATATTTTCGCGCAGTGATTCGTCCTCGCTGAACTCTTGATATTTCGGTTCGGATCTCGCATAATGAGGGAGAAGTTAACTTTGTTTGAAATATCAGGGAGGATTTCAGGGAAGGAAGACGAGCAGGTAGGGGAGGCTTGCTACGAGGAGGAAGAGCAGCGCAAGTGATCGCGCAAGAATCTGTTGAGGAGCACATTCGCGGATCTGTCGAGAGACTCGATAATCAGTTTTCCACGCTGCACCAGGACGTTGCGACGCTCAGTTGCGAGGTACTTTATATGGATCCTCCATTTCAATCCGACTCAGAGAGTCATTATGTGAAATTGTTTTACACCCACTCAACTACTGGTAGCTTCTCAGTCCTTCGCGACTTGGCTCTAAGAATTTACTGCATCGTAAAAAGCATTTTATATTTATATTGAAATCGGTCCTTGTAAAATATTTTGACTTAAATTTTTAAGATAAACGTTAACATAATGTGCTATTTGAATATTTTGTGAGGAATTAACAAATTTTATAACATTTTATAATCATTTTTTAGTAAGATGTATTTTTCATGAAAACATGTAAGATGTATAAGAAACGAATGAATTTTAAGAGAAATTGCTTCGAAAAAATTTATTTTGCATACTGAGAGAAAAAGGTGATGGTAAATGCCACAATTTAACTAAAATTCATTGTCAACTATATATTTATAGTTGTATTAATCTTAATTGCAAATTATAACTATGTAGTTATTATTACTGCGTAAATAATGAGAGAGCGAATGTTAAAGGAACAATTATATTCACTATAATTGTAATTGCATTTGCTACATAAAAATGTTTAGTTTATTTTTACACACTATCCATTTGTTAATATTTTATTATATAAAAATTTTAAATAATCGCAATTTTTATGTATGGTAAAATTTTAAAAACTACGCACATAATGTTACTATTGCTAACATCGCAATTACAGTTAGAAACACGAATGACAAACATACTTTTCTCTCAGTGTAGAACTAAATTTCTAGTTTTTTTATTTTCTTTTTCAATTCCATTTGGACAAACTCGGGACAACTGTGGATTATTCGAAACAAACTCGGTGGCAAGATTAAAGTAAAACTCATGTTGAATCGACAGGTGCGCAACGCCATTCAAGCGTTGCAGATGCTCGCCTGCTCACCCCAGAGTAACCCGAATCTGCCGAC
>QKQZ01047892.1:0-10589 GCA_003595255.1 Solenopsis fugax
GACGGTTGTGCACTTCTTCTGCGGTGTGCTCTCGCGATCCGACGAGGGGTTAATGCACTCCTAGAGCAAAGCATAACCTTAGCCGGAGCCCTCGGAGAGGCGCGGGAATCTTTCTACTGACGACAGACGGACGGGTCCCGCGGCGTGTTCTCGGCACCGCCGTGTGCATTTATAATCGAATTAATGCCTTTTTTTAGAAACGCGTAGGTCACGTTTGATTCAATTCGCCTCTTACCGATGATTTCTCGAAAGAAACTTGTTACGATGTAGCAGAATCTATCTTTTATATTTAAAAAAAATCAGATATAATCCAACAATTGATAAAAAGAAATATAATTATCTACGTACACTGAGAGAAATCGTTTGGTAGAATAGTGATCATATGAATTTTATAGTTACTGATACCAAAAACTTAGTTACATTTAACAAAACTTTTTGTAATTTGTTGTATGAAAATAATTATTTGGTTAAGGCTACAAATTATTTGGCAAAACAACTATATATTTAGTAACTATCATTATAAAATTCATTTGATCACTATTCAACCAAACTTTGGTTGATTTTACCAAACATTTCTCTCAGTGTGTGCAAAGGTTGCCTTCTAGGAAGTTAATTTACCATTTCTTTATTGTAAAAAAAATCTTTGATTATACGTCTTCGAATTGCGATCTTCACATATTTATGTTTTGCAGCCATTTGGTTAATAAATCTGCATAATCTCAACGTTCAGATTTTACGATCGTACAATTGAAATCGCATCGATATCTCGGCTCTTGAGGATACGTGCGGCAGATTTCGTATGACGGAAAGTAAACGGTGCCGGGTTACAACGCGAGAACGTCCGCGCGTATCAAGGGAAAGTATCTCAGAAACACGTGCGATTATCATACGATGCCGCGATCGGACTCCAAATGGGGCCTTTCAGCGGTGAAGCACGCGCGGAGACGCTTTTATAAAACGGCGTCGTTGAAAGAGAGAGAGATGCGAGTGAGATACGCGACATTAAGATTCGTGGCCGGAGACCTTGGCGCGCATTGTTCGTGCGCGATAATTGGTCGCGGTTTTGTATGCGTGCTCCTTCGACAGACAGAATAGTTTATCTCTGTACGTCTCTTTCTCTATCGAACTGGCTCGGGTTATGTTCCTCTCTCTTTCTCTCTCTTCTCTCTCGCACCAGACGCGATAGACTCTATAGCGGTAGAACGTCGGTCCAGGGCCGACAAGCGAGCGCCTTGGAGGCGTAATGACGATCATAGAAGCTCTCGAGGCCGATCCAGAGTTTCGCGAAAGCAAGATAGATTTGCGGAGGGACAGATACATATGAGATATTTCATAATCACAATTGGAAATCTACTAGACGAATTTAAAAAGGATACTCGTATACTGATTACGATAGTTAGAGAAATATTCGTTCTCGCGAATGGCAACATTTTGGCAAGTGAAACGTTGAGATATTGTGCGAATAATAAAAGCAAATCTCTCAATTTTGAGTGGACCTTTGCCAAACATCCAAGACTCAAAATGTTTAATGACGAAGACTACTAAGTAACTTGCCGGCAAATGAGAGAAAGTCTTTGCTAAGATAAAATCAATTCTGAATTGCAAATTTCCGTACGGTAAAATACGAAACATGTTTCTGTATGCGTGCGTTTATACACTGAGGAAAAAACTTGTTAAAAAACTAAAATATTTAATCCAACACGATCAACTAAACATTAGGTTGATTTTACAATTATTTAGTAGTAAAAAAAAATATGATTTATTTATGTAAATTATTTAAATTTTTTAATCAAAAATTAAACCAACTCAATATTTAGTTGCACGTATCGGATTAAATATTTTAGTTTTTCATTTTTTTTTTCGGTGTTCATCGAGATGTATAAATAATTTGAATTGCTTTTCAAGAATTTTTTAAACAAATTCATATCGAAATTACGATGCCTGGATAGTATCTTCATTTTTTAAATCTTTCTCGAAACTTTATCACATAAAAATTCAAAAATTGTATTAGTGTGTGTGTGTGTGTGTATGTGTGTGTATATTTATAAAAATAAATCTCCTCATTTTTATTTGTCATACTTGGCATTAATTAATCCGTATAATTTTTAGTATTGCCGATGTACATTAAATAACGGCGTATTATCCTACACAATATATTAAAAAATTAAATTACTTTGCAAAAAATAAAATTCCCTCAGCAAAAAGTAATAGAAAAATCTTCACATATAATTACGTCGAGTTATATTAAAAATGTGCAAATCGCAAATTTTTTTAGATTTAATTTTGCCGAGGATATTGCTTACGTCTAAGCTCAGGAGTCTTATTTTTTGCAATCGTAAGCTGCAATTTAAATAAGAAAAATCATTATTGTCAATTGAGAGAATCTATCGACTTTAAGTAACATTCGCACGAATCGTGACACGTCGTTTTCGCGACTGTGGAAAAGCGTGTCGCGACTAAGGGGAGGTCACCACGGCGAGATTAATCGGGCCGATAGGCAACGGCGCGGAAAATTTTAAATCACATTGTCCTCGGAATTCGCGCGATAATGGACATTATCGCAGTTGCCGTGGACCAGCGGAATACATCGCTTGGGAGCGATGTCGCGGATTGTATCCTTCGACGTCTTTTACATCGAAGAAATCCCCCCGCAAATGATACGGTCGTCGCGCAATGCACGTAACGACGTTACGCGAGATAAAATCGCGAATTACAGCATATATTCGCGATAACGAGTATGTCGCGTGCACAACGCGCGAGTTTTAACGATGCAATTATGGCCCACCGAGTACCCAGCATTTTTGTTTTACCGAAGAAAACGAAACAATGTCTCTTTCGTTGAATAAAAAAACTTCTAACCCAGAAATTAATTTACAGTCTATATCATAACGAACAATACGTAAACAGAACGTGCGAATATACAGGGTGATTGTTAATGGTTGGAACAACTTTTTATCATAAGAGCTGATTTTATATATACATACATATATATATATATACATTTATATATAAAATTTATATATATATATACATTTATATATAAAATTGTCTGTAATTGTCGGTAAATCAGCTCTAATGGTAAAAAGTTGTTCCAACCATTAACAATCACCCTGTATATGGCACGATTCAAAACCCTTAATTTTTAACGTAATAATAAATCAAAGTATGCAAATACACTGAGAGAAATGTTTGGTAAAATCAACCAAAGTTTGGTTGAATAGTGATAATTACTAAATATATAGTTGTTTTGACCAAACAATTTGTAGTCTTAACCAAATAATTATTTTTATACAACAAATTACAACAAGTTTTTAGTTTTTTTGTTAAATGTAACAAAGTGTTCGGTACCAGAACTATAAAATTCATTTGATCACTATACTACCAAACGATTTCTCTCAGTGTACAGTTCGCTTAGAAAGATTTTAAATTGCGTGACAACTTTAGATTAGAAGAAGTTTCATAGATTTAATAAAGCTATGATGCGAATTGTTGAGTGTGACCTTGACAGAAAACAGCTTTTCTTGTTTCCGATGTACGTATCGCGCATGGGAGACTGGGAGATCACAACTGCATTACGATTACGAATTAGGATCCGACTAACGGTACTCGTCCGCGTCAGCTTCAATTTCCAACGTGCAATCGCCATGCAATCTCAATCTCTCTGACGCACAGTCTCTGACACGAACTTACACTCCGCGAAGTGTTGAAAATAACCACTCCAACGTCCCTGACGAGATGGGAATGTTGAGTTCACCGCGAATAGTGCGTTAGCTGTTGCGCGACTTCGCACTTCCTACTCGAGACTCGTACGCACTCTCGCGCAAGCACACGCATCTCACCACGCGGGCGCACACACGTGTGCGTTTCTGCGTACATGTGTGCGGGACTGACAACAATAATAAGGTTGAGTCATGCGCGTCAGAGACCTTCGCAAACAGAAGAAGGGCCTTGGTCCATGCCCCGGGCAAGGCGAGGATCTCCACCGTGATTACTCGAACGTGTGCGGCCTCCTTCTCGAATTCAATGTCCTTTTTCGGAATTATAAGGCGTCTCTCAAAATTGTGGACCACCACCGACGTTACTACGTCTCTTCCGTCTTTAAGTGCACAAAAGACACGAAAACTAAGCTTTGCGAGAATTATTAAGAAATTAAAAATTAAAAGTAAAATAAAATTATATTAATACATTTGAAATATCAATTAAATTTAAAGAAATAACGGATAGAATATTTTCAATTAAAAATTAATTCAATATTGCAAATTAAAAATCAAAAATTTAACGATTATTCGACACATTTTCCACATACATATTTTAATTATTTTTCCACGAGATATCGACTTCATATTAAATTATTAAAGCTAGTTTTTCTTAAAGAAAATCTTGATGAAAAAAATGCGCAAGTGATGCACGCGTAAAGAAATCAGTAATCATTCCCGGCTGGAAGCCAAGGGTCGCCATCTGTTAAAATCCGTGGCCTGGAATTCGCCTGGTTTTTGTTATTCGTGAAACATTACTCAGTGCAAGTTGCTATCGTCGCCTTGCCCTTGTAAATAATTTGTGACAAATGCTTTTGCGAGAACACATTCGTTCTGTTTGCAGTTCGCAAACGCATACAGAACATGAATGCATCGAAAGTCGTGAAATAAAAAACTGTCAAAATTTCTAAAAGTCTTGAATCGAAAATAAGAACACGATTTCCTAAAATACAGACATTCCTATGCAGCATAAGCAAAATAAAACATATTTATAGCATACACAAACATGAAAGAAAAAATTCCTAAATAATAAATATTTATTCGAATAGTACTAATGAAATATTTATTTACGGTTAACTACATAAATACATAAATTAATTACATAAATATTTATTCTGGAAGAAAAAATGATATTTAAATTAGTGGTTCTTGTACTAAATAAATATATATTTACATTTAGTAAATATTGCATTAGTACTTTATTCGAATAAATATTTATAAAAATTTAATAATTTTTCCCTCAGTGCGGTAATAATAGATCACTTCAATTATTAAATATTAATCCTTGCGCTTTAGATAATTCACGTTATAAACTTAGATTATTTCGATCGTGTCGAAAAATATTGCATGGCTAGTAACCCGCGGATTCAACGATCGCACGAGAGGAATTTCTCCTCATCGTTATATTATTTTGAATGCCTGTGCGCACAATCGGATCGTACGCTTAATCACTATGACAAAGCAAGCGACTTCCTTGAAGGCGACGGTCGCTTTTCAATGCGTTCGATGGAGGGGCTTCAATAACGGCGAGATGCCGTAAGGACGCGTTTTACAATCCGCGTCTCCTCGACGGAGACTGACAACGCCGCGCGTTGAAATCCACCGCCAGTCATGTTCCCGACTGGTCAACAGTCTGGAATGGACGAACGTCGACTAGAACGTTATACACGTACAGCAGATCGACTCGCCGCATTGTATCCCACATCACTCGAGGAGAAACTTGGAAGTGCATTACCCGAGTACGCAATTTGAAATTTCGAGGATGTATAATTGATAATGGCGTTTCAAAATTAATTATGCTCTATCATCAAAGAATGAATTTACAATGGAAAGTAAAATGTGACGACTCGTTCTGCTCAGTGTAACACAGTGCTCTAAAGTCAACGAGATGTTCCTTTCTTTTCGTAAGAAGATCGCACGAGATTTCAGTATCGCTCGAAGGAAGATAGAATCATCGAAGGTCGTTGACGTCAGCCATTGCGCACTGAGTAATGCAATAATGAAAATGCGCAACGCGAGAAATTAGGCGAAGCAATGCGCCTTGGAAAATTCCTGCTCAACAAACATGTGACAAGCATATCTTTGCTCCTATGGAGTTTTGGAAAGACGCACTCTTCCCGGTTATTAAAAATACAATGCGATCCAGCTGACTCCAATTAGTTTCTTGTACAATACTTATTTTTATTTCTGATGACAAGAGATCAGTTCCTGTTAAAAAATAAAGAATAATTTATATATTTTCAAACAGAATGAAATTACATTAGGCAGTAACCGTAACAAAGGGAAAAAAATATTGGGATCTATTGTATCTTAATATTCGTTCTTAGAATTACGTAAGGCCGAATACGCGTCTATAAAACTAATGTGGTTTTATTAATTTTTAAAGAACTTTGACAGTTCCAGTATCACTTTCATAATTTTAGAGATAAACTGATAAACATTTTAAAAAGTTCTGAATTTTCAACACCCAAAATCGAAAATAAATACCGCGTTAATTTTACACTCCAATACAACACATCCTCTTCTAAAAAGTAAAAGGTCAATATTAACATAATATTTATTTCCAATTTTGGTGTTAAAAATGCATGACTTTTTTAAATGTTTATCAGTAGCTGTAGAACTATGAAGTGTTACTGAAAGTGTTTTAAAAAATAAAACATTCTGCCAGCTTCATAAACACAGAATCGCAATCAATACACTTTAGACTACCTAATTTTAGTTTATTCTTAATTGATGAATTTCATCAGATTCAAAATTATACGTCTTGATAAAGTCTTGAAAAAAAAGAAAAAAAAAAAACAAGTAAAAGTTTGTATAACGCGTACAATAAATTTGAACACATTTTGAATAAAAATTCTTGCTATTATTAGATCGCACACGACAACTAATAATCATATATTTATACATTGTTACTGCATGAAAAATTCTAATGAAGATGAGAGGAAATGCACTGATTTTCAGTTGACGACGCAAGTACGTACTCGCAATTACTCAGGAATTAGATGCATGCAATTAGATGCTGATAATTTTTTGATATGATAAATAAACTATGCGAAAATATAATTGCCCGAATTTTTTTGTTGTTACCTATTTTTAGAACACGCTTCGACAATGCTGAATCTAGAAATGCGACGAGAAAGAGAGCGGATGCCGGTAGATTCAATTATCACCAACTACAGGGGGTCCGTAAGCGGGAGCATCGATTAATATCGCGATGCATGTCGGCTCCGAAATCCCACGATTGATCAATCCTAGGATCTTACCTAAGCGCCATCCACATCGCGAAATCGCATCGATTAGATGAGACGTCTCTGATTCATCGATTCACGAGAGCTAATCAATAACAGCCTTGCGGCTGTCGAATTGATTAATAATTTATCATGCGCCGCATTTGTCTCGTGAGAATATCGGTGATGTAAAAAAATATAATACATTAGGAGCCTAAATATATCATATGCTTTTCTCCTTGCGTAAATATAACTCGACGTCTTATCTCAAGATAAAATCCAATGGAGTTGTTCCACTTACTAATAAAATAATATATCAAATTTATCCAAATATGGATTGATATTTCGCTCAGAAAATTCGACATGTGGCTAATTGAATAAATCCAAACAAAGTTAAAAAATGATATCTCAATTATATTTAAATAGAATATATATTCCATAGAATATATATTCTATTTAAATGTTTTTAAATTAAATACAATATATTCAAGATATAAATACGTACATGTTTTTACGCTTTTAATTTATGGCAAAATTACTTCGAGTAATAAACGCGAATGTCGAAGATCTTGTTTTTCCGTGTCTCTTGCATATCCCTAATATGATGTTGCAACCGGTTTCGGATCAAGGATCAATGGTCCTCGCGATTCTCTCGCGAGCGTTGGTGTTTCGAGGCAAGCACAAGACCGATTAACGACCCTAACCCAATTAGTCGACGGCGGTGAGAGAAAAGAACAAGGAAGAGAGACAAATAAAAGGATGAACGTACTCGCGCATAAACGAGATAGTCGGTTGGACTAAAATACTCGCAGTTCTCCTTCCAAAACAGTGCAGAATAAGAGACCACCAGTAATTATTGTTTAGTGAATATTTCATAGACATTCTATCTATCAAACAAACGCAAAAATCATTTAATAGGAAAATAAATCAATAAGAATAAACAAAAATCGGTACAAAATTATTTATAATGTTGCGTATTTTGTTTCGATATTCGCCGAATAATCATTCGTGGAATAATCAACCGGAATAATCGCGAAATAATCGTATCTCTTCAAGATTAATTTCTTTCCTCTTGTTTCATAATAAGAAACATAAACAAAGAAGAAAAACTTTTGTTTGATTGGAACCAAGTTCTAATTAAGATCCAAAGTATATATACTTTAGCGTAACTAAAATTAAATACATCTTATAATCGGTGTCTCATTTTTAGCGAAATTAAGGTATAATTAAGAACTTCTTGAAAGCCACTGGGGAATGCTTATTTTCGTTTATCTCTCGCGACCAGTACGGAGGATAAAGTACTTATCATTTCCTCTTTGCGATTAATTAACTCATTAAAAAACCATAATTATAACATGGAGAATTTTAATTATTCACAATTATTTTTGTTATCTGAAAGACATTAATAATGCACAGATATTCTCTATAACATAATCCAATAATTCTAATATCTTTGGAATTAAATTTTAAAAAGTGAAAAAAAAATTTATTATCAAATTTATTAATGTAATAAAATATTCAGAACACATCAGTACTCTCATTAATGATCGTGTATCAAATCTTTTTAACGGTAGACATTTTTGTTTTTAACACGAGCGGGTGTTTTTCTCGTAAACGAGGAGAGTTAAGCCGAAGATGGCATAGCTAACATTGGTGCAGAGTCCTTCTGAGTTCGCGGCAGCCTTCTGCCTTCATTGCACCGCGACTTCTCGTACGGTAACGTATTACGTATTCATTCCGTACATCGTTCCACGATATTATATCGCCATCTAACACATCATAGCTCGCGGTAGAGATTCGTTTGCGTCGAATTTTCGCGTGTGTCACATTTGTTTACGGTCAAGCCTAAAACTCAGCCAACGCTTGACTGACATTAAATTCGTGTCAATGTTATCCGCGCACTAACGATCTGTCGTTACCTTCGTTTCTCTTAGTGACTACTACGTATCGATCCCGCCTATATCTTACTTCATGTCCAAGGAAACGCCAATTTCAATGATGATTGATTATTATAAATAAGGCCGTGATGTGCATTTTATATACTGTGCGAATGAGAACGAGTCAATTACGACTCTACTCATGTCTTATACACTATGAATCGTACATAAGTTCATTACTTTAACCTGCGTAAAATCAAATAAAAAATTAGAAATAATATCAATATCTAGCTCGACCTAGCACAAGCAATATCATAATAAGAAGAGGTCAAATATATCGAGCAGATAACTGATATTATTTGTGTATAATTAATAGTTTATTCAATTACAGGGACGTTTCGGTTCAAATAAAAAAGTTTCTCTTTCTTATTTTGTCTTCCTAATTTTTAAATCTTTTAAAACAAAAGACACTTTCAGAATGAGAAACATCGTTTTGAACAGGGCTTTGATACGGCGCGGAAAGCGATACGTTCGTTCGAAAAATAAAACACCACATTTATCATCCAAACGCGTGATGCGTCTCATTCATTAGCCTCAAACTTGCCTTCACAAATATTACCGCTGTGACGATGACGGGTGGTGTTTACATGAAGTGTTTCAAAATCCCCCGGCATCCTTAAAGCGAAACTTGCACGATCGCGCACGTTGCGCCGTTCCGAAGGTAAACCGCTCCAAGGTAAACTAAAGTCAGCCGCGGCTGCAATTGTTTAATCGGTTGCAACAATAACACTCGATTCAGCATAATTTTACGCGTCTTACGTACCGCGTGATATTCAACAAACACGCAAACACGAGTCGTCACGAGGAACGTGTCCCCATAATCTCGAGCTTCGAACAAAACACAATCGTGCAATGTTCGCTGATAAAAATGCTCAAGTTTAAAAAGTTTATTATATAATTGAGCGATTTATCTGAGAAAATGTATACATGCGAGAATATGCCTAGCAAAAATATAAATCGTACTTGCGCGACCGAAAGGATATTTGCACATCCTTGGAAAAAAGATATCTCGGAAATTTGCCATGAATATTTTTAATAAATTGTTCGTTCAATGTATTGTGACTGAAATTTATTTAATTAACGTAACGGGAAACTTGTACATATCTTTAAATTAACTTACAATGATATTATGAAATTGTAGCAAGGAGAAGTAAAAAAGAAAAATAGTGTATACAAATTTTTTACCGAGTCACTATCTATATATATGTGCATATATTTCCATATATTTTACATTTAGATGTTATGTAAAGTTTTGTCAATGAACAGAGAAGACCTTTTTAAAGACCTAGGCCATAATAAATTATTCTATTGTATGTCAAATGTGAATTCTATTTTTCCTTCGATATAAAATTGCAAATCTTTTTCGGCGTGAGTAAACGAAATGTATCGAGCGAAAATCATTCACAAATTCGCCTTCCCGAATACAACAGTCCCCGCTTTAATAACTTGCGATTAGCGCAACGTTAATAGCAAAAGTTAAATCCCCTCTTCTCGCGATACACAAGACCGCCGAAATGAGATCAGGTCGATGCAAAAACTTTCTCCGGTCGGTCCGTGCACCGGTCCTTGACCATGACCGCATTTCCCATGGTCCCCGGGGCGGCCCGCGCAGGGCGGCCACTTTGCTTCGCGCCGCGTTGCACCACGCCGACGACGGCGGACGGACACGG
>QKQZ01047910.1:0-16793 GCA_003595255.1 Solenopsis fugax
GCGACGGTGTCCGGCCGTCCCACCTCGCGCGCCTTCACCTGCGGGCCCACCGGCGTATGCGTGCCGGACTGCGTGCGAGCGTCCAGAGAGAGTATATAGAGCGTGTACCTGTGGGTTTTCTTCCTTCCTCTCCTCCCCTCTTTCACTCCTTCTCTCTCTCTCTCTCTCTCTCTCTCTCTCTCTCTCTCACTCCCTGGGTATGGACACAGGGTCGTACGTGCTCTGGATACGTACGTGTCGATTTCCTCCCTCCCCGTCTGCGGACCCAGAATGGCACAGCCGAGTACACCTCATCCCGTCGACTGGCTCGCATGATGCGACCCAATCTGTCCGTTTGGCTCCCGAGCTCTACTATTCCCGTTAACGTTAAGTCGCCGAATATATCTCCGCGCCGCGCCGTTACGTTCACCTCTCTCGATCGTAAAATTTAGAATATATTTCTGCATTTAAATGCAATAGTTAGAGATTAATCGGTGGGAAATTTTAATACATTACATCTCCTTCTTTCTCTTTTAAAAAAGAATTTAATAGAAAAATTAATTGGATTTACACTCGGAAAGTTTTTCAAGTCTCAAACAAAATGAAAAAGCACACTAAGAAAAAAAAAATTTGTTGAAAAACTGAAATATCCAGACCGATACGTTCAACTAAACATCGAGTTGGTTTAATTAATTCTTAATTAAAAAATGATAGTGATAATGACATGAATGAAATATATCTTTTTTTGTACAACTAAATAATTGTTGAATCAACTCAATGTTTAGTTGAACGTATCAAAATAATATTTTATAATTGGAGATATTCGACCGTTAATGTAATACATACGAATTGATATAAGAACGCGAAATTGATTAAGAATTAATTAATGTGATATTACCTGTTCATGTTCAACTTATAGCTGCGTTATGACCGGAAAATTAATTCGGCGCGTAGTCGGTTGAATTTGAATAAAGGTATATAAAAATCACACAAGTAAAATTTATAAAAAGCACTAAGATCCAGCTTGATCGTACAAGGCGTTCTTATATCAATTCGTAAATATTTTATATTTTCAACAAACTTTTTTTCTCAATGCATTCGTAAATTACTTAGATCATTTGTACGTCAAGTGCTCTAAATCATTTATTTGCCTTTCAGCAAGGTTATTTGAAGAAACCAGGTTCCTTCACCGGAAACGACTGATGCATTTGTCCGCGACTCGCGGATACGATTTATAAAATATCGCAGAAGGTGACACGGTCATCTTAAATAAAAGCTACTTATCCCGTGGGCGAGTGTCTCGCACGTGGATATATTTCCGATATCGTCTGTCAGAGTATGCACAGGAATAACGCTGGTGTTTTGAGATGGACGGCGTGTGTTCGATGCTGAAAGCCAGCCGGCGCGGATCAAGCCCGGATGCGAATACGGGTGCGATCCTTTCTGGATCGGCCGAAAGTGTCACGGCGATGACGATACGCGCGCCATTATCGAGACCCCCTCAGCTATTTACCCGAAGCACCGTTGCGTCGTTGCACCGCGGTGCACCGTTGCATCGTCCGGCGCGGCGCAGGCCGTACAACGTGCTCGCGTCCTACATACGGCCGCGTGTCGAACGCGACGATAATTGGCATCAATTAATATCGATAGTAATTCGCCGTCGGGGCCGTAGAATCTGTACGCCACGCATCAACTCGCATCAAGCGATCGCGAGTCGATCGAGGTCCGACGGCGAGTCCGAACGAGTAGCTATAGGGTCAGAGCGACACGTGTTCCGCGAGATTTTATGACGTATCGACGCGTTCGTGTAACGCCGTATACCCTGTTACGGAAATAGACGCGACGCGATTGCGAATGATCACGGTCGTGATAGAATGCGTTAACGCGTTAAGAATGATCGGCAGGAGGAATCTTTAGTCATCAATATCGCGTGGTCGGTGCTTTTGAAAAGGATACACGATAAATCTAAAAAATACACCGAGAGAAAAAATATCTTAACACAAAAAAATTATTTACTCGGTGGGTTCTAATAGCTTATTTACTCGCAGTCAAGTTATAAATTTCTTAATTGAAATATTTATGTAAATAAAATGAAGAAATAATTTTTACTAAAGTATTTTTTTCTTACAATTTTTAGAAAATACTCGTTAAATCTCGAGTTAAGAGTCTTTTACTTAAAGATAATTGTTAAAAAATACTATTATATTGTTTTTAAATTCAAGGTAATCAGATTTTTTAAACTAGGAAAAACGACTTAAGTAAGTTTAATAATATTATTAGCTTAAAATCATTATTTAAATGTAAAAAATATAATAATACAAAATTATATTTAAAGTAACAAGTCTGTTTACTTAAAAGTAAATATTTTTACTTAAACAGAACAAATGCTTTCAAATATCAAGTTTTAGAAAATGTACTTTTTTTCATTAAAAAAATTTTTTCTCTCGATGTACAATAGAATTAGAGATACACGATGGATTTTTAAAAAAATATGACGATTATTACGAAATCAAGATGTTATAGATGTTCTAAGTTATGTATTTAGAGATGAAAAAAAAAACGGATATTTTTGTACTCAGAGTAAGTAACCGATTTTAAAACTAATTTTTTATAGTAAAAAACTGTATTTTTGCCAAAATACTAAAAAAGGAGACATAGAATTTATATTTCTTGATATTTATACGTCTTGATATTTGACACATTATTTCAATATTATGTAATATTTGTTAATAATTAATAAAAAAAATTACGTTTTTAAAATATCACAATGTATTATACAGTAAATGTAAAACGAACTAATTGTATTAACAGAAATTTAGTTTTAATTTCGGTCGCGTCATAGCCAGCTTCGAAAATCCCCGGCACCGTATGGGGCTGTAAAAAGAAACATCATCGTATATTCGCGATCTCGAAAGTTCAGCTGCGGAAAGTCGCTTGAAATTTTCGCTGTAGTGGCCCAGCTGGCGAAATTTTGTGCAAGAGTTCTCGTCGCAGGGGTGAAATTCGCACAAAGTTTAATTCAAATCGGTCGACGGTGTTTCACGAACTGGCACGTTTTGCGGACGGCAGAGTGTGAACGTAGACGTTCGGTGAGCCGATCGAAGGTGCGAGAGAGCGGTCACGAAGAATGTAGGAAATGACGTACACATAGCCGGTAATTTGTTTCCGGAAACTCGGAATATCAGCCTGATTGCCTGCTCGGCACGCGCGTTTCATTTTACGCATTACGAGGACACGCAAAGGCGACAGTCCTGAGGGATCGTTTGGTTTGTACGGTTCTGACGAGCTTGCAACGCTTCTAAACGATGAGAAATAGAGTCGCTAAGAAATTCACAACGTATATATGATAGTTAATTTCACCGTTGCAATTACGCTTGCAAAAACAATCTAATGAGTTTAGAATCAATATGTATATTGATGTTTGTTATAAAAAAAGAAGCTTTTATTTTGAAAGGATTCTTTTTAGCAAAAGTACTGCAAAATTACCGCAGGACGACAAAGCTACATTTTTCCGACCGTATTTCCGTTAATAAGAAATCATGTAGATTGTCGTAACGCAGATTATCTCGAATATTCGAAAAATTCCGTTACCTTTGCAGATCGTAAAACAACGTTTGCGCAAGGCTCTATGATAATTGATCAGTTACGTTCCAAGAAACACACAGTGCATATCAAGTGCACTCATTTTCAGACACATTGTGGCATGCATTAACAGAATTGTGCCGTTGAGCTCGGCGAGACTAAGTTTGCGTCCAAGTGGTATGCTTAATTCGCAACATAATGCGCATGCTAATTCATTTACAGGAGCTCCTGCCTAACTCGGAATCCCTTAGGGCGGCTTTATATTTTGTAGCCGCTCGACAAAATGGCAGGAAGCGCTCTCGCGGCTACAAAAGAAATCGCGCAAAGAGAACGAACACAGCGATACACGTGGATAAGCATGCACAAAAGGACGATACTACCAGACACACAGTTTTGACATAATGTAAATTGCACTGGACTACTAGATTTACCCTACAATTTTCTGTCTGGACGTCGTAATTCGTTCGCGATCGATCGCGCGTGTCTGCTTAAGCGCTTTAAAATATTGCTCGGATAACGAGATCCTGTGAAAAAGCGAGACCGCGAGAATGACTATTACTAGTAACCATGCGAACTCTCTTACGAGTCACTTACGTACGTAAGAATGCCGTCTTATCGCAACTCTGTACATTACTGTAATGGATAGCGTGGGATAGCTAATCAAGATTGTGCTCTTGTACAAGTATATCAGACGTGCTTGACACATGCGGTGTACATATACACGGTTACACGCGGCCTGAAAAATTACGGAAAGTGCTCGCATGATTGCCGAAGAAGATATAGATCGTCCGATAGTGCACCGGGAGATGGGTGGAAGAGTACGAAGATAAAAGGATGATCGCCGGAAAGCTGGAATAGAGAAAAGAGAGGCGCAATGTGTTGAGATATCGCGATACTCTCCCGATGCCCTCCTTCGATTCTCTTTATGTCTCCTTCTCCGGTACGTTTTACGCCGCTCGGATATAAAGTAACAGAATGTGAGAACGAGTTTCCGATTAAGGTCTTATAATTGACGTCTCCAGCCTTCTCCCTCCTCGGCTTAATCATCGCCAACTGGAGAAGAAGGAACTCGCGGACCCGCTCTTACAGATCACGGATCAACGAACCGTCACGGAACGTCATAGAATCTCGTACTTTGTGTTCTGCGTGTCTCCCGATACTGAACGGGTTTCTTCGTTTTCCGCAATCGCTCATTGCTTCAGAATATGTTAGAGGAGAAGGAGATAATATAACATATTCATTTTTATTTCATTGAATAACTTTGTTAATATTCAATATTTTATATTGAAACTTGAACGATTATATTTATCAAAGTGTTATTTAATGAAATATTTATTACTTGGGACGTGATTTACAAACACGTGACGACCTGTGTAATCGGTGGAGAAGTAATAATACAATTAGCCCAAAAATAAATTTAAAAAATTGGTTTAGTTTAAACACACGGTATTTTGTTACAAAATTATATATTTTTAATTTTTTTCTGTTTTGAAACATTAGAGATATCATTAGAGATATCATTTTATCTTTGTTTAACATTAAACAACAAGGATAAAATGATATCTCTAATGTTTCTGAACACAGCTCTCTAGAGTGACAATCGCTTTATCGAAAAATATTTTGATATGAAAATTTCGCTTAAAAAGCCATATTAACAAAATCCCATGTTATTGTTTAACTTTGCATAACTCGAAATGTGTACCGATGAATAAAAAGTTAAATAACAAAAAAAATCACTCGAGTGTATATACATTCGTGTGATAATACGCTCAAGTTTAAAAACAATGAGAAAATATGTATAATTAAGTGCTAAAATGTATCTTGAAAAAGTTTCGAAGTGCTCAAAACTAAAAATATCTTATAACAATTGATAGCTATTGTGTATTGGCATATTAACGCCATTAAAATACGACGAGTTTCTAAACGAATATTTCCATAAGCAATTGTTAGAATTCGTTACCTAATAACGGAAATAATAGAGGTAGCCATAATGTCCATTAGCCAGTAGCTATAATACCTTTTCCTCTACTTTACATATGTATTATTTTCAACTTTAACGAAAATTGAATATTTAAGGGTGATAATTAGCAAAATGTTTAATTCTTTCAGTACTCAGGTTTAAGAAAAAATTATTTATATTTTATATTAACTTGAGAACATAAATGTATTATAAAAATTATTTGAAATTTTCACAGGGATTATTTTAATAATTTGATGATTAATAATATGACGTTATACTGTCTATATTATCAATACGTAGAGATCCTAATTACACTTTATTACATAAGGTACATTGTCACTACTTGATCACTAGTGCTTTGAAATTTCGGAATCGCATGCGCACCGGTCGATACTAACGACCGTTACTACGAAACGTTACTAATTAGTCCTGTCTTGAAAAAAATCGCACCACGTCAACACGGTCTATCGCTTCGCCGGGATTCACTCGTAATTAGTGCGCCGGCTAATTAGCGCGTCGCACAATTACGAGGCGTCGCTCACCGGAGAGGGCATGTATCCCGGAAAAAAAAAGCCAAGCTAATTATTTCATCACGACAATTCGGTGAGATTGTTAAGTTTATTAAGATTGGGAGTGGGAGGGGGTGGGGAAAGGCGTCGAAGATCCGATTACCCTCCGCCGCACTTGCACGTGATAAATCTACTTAACGAAGTACACGAAGCGAGAAAGTACACGGATGCTATGCAGGGCCGACCGAAACTCTCGTGCGGGGCCTCGATCGAATATAACTTGTGCGTTTGTCCAAGAAAATTTATGTCCGCAATCTCCTTCTTCTCATTATATCGTTGCGATTATTATTACATTAGCTGCTGGGGTGATCAGTATGAAAGGAAACTTGGGGCTGTCCCTCTCAGCGGAGTTTCGGAAGACGCGGGACCTCAGACAGCAATTCCCTAAACACGAGCCCAGCCCTGTGTCTGCTCCTCGTCGTCCCCTCTTGTATCCTGTCACGATCGCGACATCTTCGGCGAACGATAATGGGATAAGTCGCGAAAACTTTCGATCCGCCGTCGAGATGGATGTAATACCCGCGCGGAGCAGGTAGGCGTTAAGCAAACGAGCGCAACAGTTATGAACTCCCGCGGACGGGAGAGGCGAGCGAAGGGAGACGAGGGCGACGAAGACGAACGATGGAAACGTTAACGACACGATGGTGGATATAATACCAGCTGGTAGTTTCCGAGCACGTCAAAGGGCCCCGTGCTCGTTTTCTCGCCGGAATTCGCTTATCTTCGCCGAAACTTGGGTAAGCGATCGGTCCTGAGGCGTTGTTCCGGCGGTAGCTACGCCAGACTGATTAAAATAGCGTTTGTGAAAATCGATACGTCGCGATAATCACGAGACGTCATTTAACAAGACCTTCCCTGACTATCACGTACTTCGACTCGGTGTACACCTTCGAGATTTAGATCCGTGTTTACGGTTCTGCGATTCTCCCAAAAGCTAGACGATACGCGACGATTTCACCATTGCGATTTGACTGAAAGATTCGGAAGGGAAAAGTGGCTTTGAGATAATTTTGAATTTTAACAGGCGCAACTTTCGCACGAGCAACTGAAATAAGTTTCGTTGATCGTTTGAACGTGTTAATTAATTTCTTTCTATATATATATTATTTATCTATCGGTGTTCCATGTATAATTCGCATCGTAAAACTTATTTTCGTTTGTTGCGATATTACTTTACACTAGACAAAGCGAGATGCAGAATGCAAAAGTAGTAACGTCTGCTACTGCGATTGTAAAACGATCTGTATCGCATCCGCATTGCGAATTTAGGTCAATCGCGTGACTGCCCATAAATAAACGTTAACCTATATCGAGGTGAATTGCAATAAAATAAAATAAAATTGAGTTATTTGTACTAATTATTGGTATTACTTGCAACGGCATGATAGCGAACTATAATTTTCATTTAAATAAAACTAAAATAACACTGGATATTTTAAAACCTCTTTTTTTTACATTTTTTACGATTTTATATCAAAAAGAGTATTTATTTCACTTGTACAAAATATTATTTTCAGTATGAATTTAATAGCCGAATTATTTAAACCAAAGATTAGATGAAATAATTTGAATACGAATGTACTACACAAATCATCGAGAATTACCAGGAATGATGTTAGCAATTTAACCATGCATTATTGCATGTCCCGGTATTACGCAATTATTTAATTAGAGCACAAATTGTTGGTTTAATGGTTTACATTCTCTCACGTAATTGTAATAATCAAAGATCTGTGAAAGAATAATTATTTAAAATGTCTGTTTTCCTAGTTTTTGTTCCCTGACTTTTGACTAAAATTAAGTATCGAATATTTTGCAATAAACATGAAATGCTATATTGCTGCCTATGTATTTTCTATGATGTTTACGATTGTAGTGTATCGATTATTTTTATGCAAATGTTCGTATCGATTTCGTCAATAACTTATTATCTGTTCAAAAATTAGTTACAGCAATGGCTCGACTTTTGCATTTGACAATTATTTCTTAACAAAACTAGTTTTTAATTGTATAATCTTCAATTTTAATATATGTACATTATCATTAAAACTTAAAAAGTTAAAAATAAAAAATTGTTAAAAAATAATCAGGAAATGCAAAAGTGCTGAAGAATATGCTTGTCATTGAGAGGAAATGTATACCTATGTATAAGATATCATTAAAACTAAAAATCCTATAAAAGCTTCCAATAAACTTTTCCGTAACAAAATTTATTAAAGATTGCAGGATAAGGTTTTAATTAACTTGCACGAAAAACTTTTCATACGATGATTTCGCACGAATAAATCATTGATTAGAAGCAGATCTTGATCTCTCACAGAAATAAAAAAGGAATTAATTAAAATAGAATCAAAAGAATGGAATGTCGATTAAAAGCAGGGATACTTTTTTAAGTAACAAAAATAATTTATATCCAATATTTAACAGTTCCTAGGGAGTTACTCAACAAAAGAAAACAGCATTGTCAAATCAGTCTAGCAGGTCAGCGCCAATATCTCGAACGACTTGTATACGGGGTAGTAGCGACGCGAAGTGGCCGCCAACTATCACGTTTCATTAATGCCTCTTATTCCGTTAACGTTGGAAATCGAGCACGCGTGCGCCTCGCTCGCTTGCTCGCTCGCTCGCTCGTTCGCTCGTTCCGACCTGTCTGTCGTCGTCACGATTACGCGCCACTTGTTAAGGACAGGTGGAACCGACGCGCGCGCTCGCGATTACCGCTTACGTTCCGTCACGACACGAAGTTCAAGATAAGAAGAAAATTTGCAAGCCTGCGACACCGACCCCGTCATCCTCCAGCGCCCGCGTGGAATTTGTCGTACCGCCGGCGGCTTTCTACTTTTCCGCGCCGAGCGCTTAAGGTAAATCAAATCGGATCGTTCCTTACTCGTGTCTCTATTGGCGTCGGCGATTTCTACCGCCACACAAGCGAGATGTAGAGATTTTCAACAAGTCAATGTAGAACAAGTTTTATGCGAAGTAATCTATTTTTATCTCGATCTTTCAGCCGCGGAAATGTAAAGTGTCTTTATTAGTCATTTATCAGTGTAAGGATATATGGATCAAAAATATAAAAATTTCTTTCTAGTATTATGTTTGAGTATCAGTGTAAAATTTGAGCACAATTTACTTATTGATTTAAAAGTTATTTAACTTTCTGTTTACTTGCTTGATTCTTATGTAAAATCGCGTTTTGCAATACTTATTTGCAAATTTGATGGGGAAGTAGTATTATTAATTAAATGCAAATTTTTACATATATATTAATAAAACTCTAATAAATAATTCATTCAAAAATTTATTTAGATCCACTTACTCATTTAAAAGTTATTTATTTAAATCTATAGCAAAATATAGTAATTTTTGCTGCAAAAACCATTATAACTCAAATCTTTCATTGTTTTCTTCTTTGAAGCTAATTTCAGGATTAAATTTCGGGCATTCGCGACCAAAATTTTTTGATTTTGATAAGGGAAAAAAATAAACCTAGAGAAGCCTTTTCAGTTTTCAAATTTCGATAACTTTTAGCTCATATAATCAAAACATCCTTAAGAAGTTTGCTAAATTCGAATCTTTGTATCATATTAATTTGACTGAATATTCCGACATTATACATATAATTTTGATATTTATAATTGATCAAAAAATATATTTTCAGAATTTTAACACATACTTGTTCTTAATTTATACACTGAAAAAAAGTTTTGATGCATTAATAAGAATTCTGCTAGATTCAACCAGTATGTCTATTCCAAAACGGACGAATCAGAAATCTTGTAGGAATTATCAAATTCTAGTAAAATTGATTAAACATTCTGATTATAATAACCAGAGTCCTATTATAATAACCAGAAGATCTGCTTGGTTTCACTAGAAACACTCAATCATACAAGTTTTGTTAATATAATCAGATCATTTTTTTCAGTGTAGTTGCTGAAAAGTATTTTTAATTAAGAATCCTAATGAAACAATCGACTTTAAATAAATGTGAGCAAAAGTTGAAATATACTCGTATGTACACGAAATTCCCTCCCAAACTCGGTGTCACTTGCGGGGATCTCATGAGCGTGTCTCCCGGAGAGGGAACATGACCCTGTTCCATCATTCGTCACGTTCGGCGCGATAAATCGACCGCGGAAGGTCGTCATGCGAGTCATCCGGCAGCGGTCCATGCAGCCACCAAGATGAGGAGGGGGACCAGTGGTCTCGGCGACGCCGAGAGATCGCGCGGAGAGGTGGAAGCGCATTGAACCGACGCCGGCAGCAAATTGGACCACCTTCAAAAACTCACCGCCCGTTAAGAAACGATGCGACGCGACGCGACACGACGCGGTGATTGGCGAGAGTGATGCCGCGAGTCGAGGATTACGCTTGAATACGAGGGGAAATGCGGCTAGATGGGACATACGAGTCTCGCGCGCGCACACACGAGATTCGGTACGCGACGCGTCGCGACGCGGATTCGCGACTTACGTGGCGGGTTAAATATAATCGCGACGCACGGCGTCCCGACGATCGCGCCCGGAGAGCGCCACTCTTGTACGTAGGCGTCGTAGTCACAGAGAGATAATCCGAACGTTTGGACACTCCGTTGGCGATTACGCCGCCCTTGAAATTCGCGGAAGCGCGAAGAGAGACGTTTGTTGCAGCATTTAAAGCGACACTTCGCTGCTCTCAAGAGGATTTCTTTGTAACAGCATTATGATTTTTTCCAGACATGAATTTTGTAAAACGACCTAATAGTATTATTGGATACTATGTAATGAAAATGTCAGTCCACCGAAGCTTCTCGATTGAGGATATTCGAAATTGAACGCGTTATAAATTCTATGACTTCGATATCTCCTCCATCTTGTTTACCGTAAATTTTCGATGATTCCAACGTGTCGAATATGAGAGAATGGATTTAAAACACGGATGTATCGTAGGACGGAAGAAAATTAAAATGTATTAAAGCAAACACGCCGCGGATTTCGAATTTATTATATGGCTTAATAAAAATCACATTTGCGTAGAAAATAAAATTTTCTACTAAATTCCCATATAATTTTTTTTTCTCGGAGTTTATGCTTTAATTAACAGTTAAAACGTGTTCCGTAAATTAATAAAAGTTAGTAGTGAATTTAAACGTAAAATGTGCCTGTACATCCGTGCTATATCAGGCGCGAATTAAAATATTCACGTGCGTTTACATAAGTTAGCTGCCATATTGCCGGGCTGTCTGCAAAAGGGAAATATGTACAGGCGCCTGTTGGCGCATCCCTCTCCATATTAACAATATTGCCGCGCTATATCCCGAAACTGATCGAGAATTCTACATCGATGACGCGCGTTTCAACTAAAAAACTATCGAGCAGAGCGTATCGAGCTCGATCGTACCCTCGAGTCATCGCAAATCGATCGAAGCGGTAGCTCTGCGACGGACAATTATCGGGAACAAGTGAGATATCACGTGGTGCGCTCCTGTTTATTCGGACCCGTCCGCGCGCGGAGGCCCTTAGGGATGTTAAATTCTTTCGCTTACTCAAATATGCAACGAATTTATTAGAGTATTTTATAGACCGATACTCGCTGTCGAAAGTCGAGCTAATAACTCATTCTTAGCGATGTGTGCTTCGAAACTAAGTACCTAGGTTGTTAAAACCTTTAGTTATGATTTCGCTAAAGTGAAATTTGAAATTAATCGAGTTTGAAAGATCTCTCGACTTTGTTATCTCATTACATTCAAGCGCCTTATTTTTGCTGTAATTATAACTAAAATATGCAGGCTCTTAAACATTAAAGAAAAATGTTTAACAAGACTGCACTGTGATGTGATAAAAAAGTTTGCATAAACTAGACACACATTCGTCAGCTTATGTTTACGAGCGTATAATGCATATAGTAAATTTGTTTATAACAATGCTATCATTGCTTCTTTTAGGACAAACCCATAAACTGCATTAAGAAGCTGTAAGGGATGGGAAGTAATGAATTACAACAAGTAACGCCGTTTCTTGTTACCGTTACTTTTTTATAATACTTTTTTATAATTTGGTAACACATTATTTTGGCTCGTTACGTAACGAGTAAAGTTACGATTAATATTTCTCAACGCATAATATGATAACGAATTGATTGTTAAAAGTGACTATTCCAACCCTGGTCTTACTATTGCTACCATAGAAAATTGTAACGTCATTACCAAATTGTTATTATAAAAAAATAAAAGTAATGATAACTCGTTACTGTAACGCGTTATGGTTACTTTCTATATCTGGCTGCAATAATTGTCATTGCGAAAATGTGATTTTCGCAAAATAATTTCATTTATTAATAAACTATGAATACTGCTTAATAAACCCAGAACCGTAAAACATTTAAAGTTCTGGATTACGAATAAAAAAAAAGATACTTTAAAGCGCGGCAGCTTTTTAATCAATGTGTTAATTAATGTTGCATTTGATTTAACGGCGCCGACATTACTTTGTAAGAATTTTCTTTGAAATATTACGTTTTCCAAAAGAGTAATCAATACATTTGTATAATAGCGGTTCTCTCTTACAAGAGAATTATTGAGACTATATTTAAACATAATCTTTTAAAGAAGATGTCTATATGGTTCGAGATAACGTTGTAATAAGAAAACTTAAATCGAAGACGTGAGAGATAAAAAGTGCAACAAGTGCCACAATAAAAAAGTTTAGAGAAATTTCTCTCTGAATAATATTCATTTATCTAAAGAAAGTATATAAAACATTTCTTTTGATAAGTAAATGTAATTAAAGCTTGCATGCAACAAATTCAAATGACGGTAACAAGAAACGGCATTACTTGTTGTAATTCATTACTTCCCATCCCTTACAGCTTCTTAATGCAGTTTATGGGATTATCCTAAAAGAAGCAATGATAGCATTGTTATAAACAAATTTACTATATGCATTATACGCTCGTAAACATAAGCTGACGAATGTGTCTATCGAAAATTAGACAAATTGACCAATAAGAGCCAGAATTAAGTGTTTCAGTCTAAGTTTCGATTCATAATTCGAGTCTTCTTCAGTGCAGAAAATTGATTATGTTTATCTCTCGCAACATGGAATGTAATCGCAACTGTGTAATCATAACGATTACTAGAAGTCAGTAAAATGTTTCCCTAGACGTCATCGAATCGTTACAGTTATCATTACAAGTAACGAATTTGGATAATCGTTTAGAAAATCAAATACATCAAGCAAATGCAACATGTTGAATCTAATTACAAAATTGATAACGTATTTTTGGTCAATATAAATTAATAATATAATATCGTTTGTGAACACTATTAACAAATTTATAAAGAAGATTTAAGAAGTATAAAAACTGTCAAGTGTGCTACGAGATTGGTTGTCAGTAACTTAAGGGCTTTCGAGCAACGGAACACAGTCGTACATTGTGTGATGTCGTACAGTGTTACACAGTGTCGACTTGTAGTTGAAACACTGCTTCTGTCGAAGCTAGATGTATTCAACTTCTCACGAATAAATATCAGTCATTTGACGTCGTTTTCAAAATCGCGCAGAAACTGAAGGTCAAGAATGTTCGCTAGGAAAAACGACATCCGCTCCAGTGATATCAAATGTAAAAATGTTGGTATCATCCATGAAGTGACATAAAATAGCTACACAGCATTTTAGCTATATATGTAAGATTGTGTCGACTTGTATCACAGTTGGAAAGCACTGGGTTGTACACAGTGTCGCTCGTGTACGTATCTGGAAAGCACCCTAAGTTAAATCACGAATGTGAGCGGTCATATGCCGCATTGATATGCAATATAAACATAAAGCACTGTCTTACAAAAGTTCCTTTCTACATTCATTTCGTCATAAATGTTTTAACAAATTTCAAATTTGTTTTCTCTACTGTCATCGGCTGTATTTTGGAGCAAAATGGTATTCTCTTTTTCATATCTAGTTTTCGGTCATCGGATTTTCTAGCGGCACGCGTCCGACTGACTAATCAGGGACCGTATATATTAGAGCGCATAATTATCGTTGAGACTCACCGTAATCCGGTCGAACGACAGCTTGGACGACCTGTTCGTTCTTCTTGTTTCGGATCACCGGCTCGCCGAGGATCGTGAAGTTCCTGGGTCCCACGCGATTCACAAACACTAGATACACTTTGCCCCTTTTAATATTGGCTCGCACCACACCACTCGGATTATCGCGCTGCTGTTGCTGCTGCTGCTGCTTGTTGCCAGCCTCGTGGCCGTTGCACACGGTCGACTTGCCAGGCACCAATTTGTCGCGGAAGTGCAGCCGCACGCTGTCGTTCTTCTGCAGCGGCTGGAAGCCCGGCTGGCTCTTGTATACCTGCTTCACCTCGAAGGTCACCGCGTAGTTCAGGCCGGGCTTCCTCCGCGAGGACATACTGCGAGCCTTACCCTCGAACACGGTGGGCGCCAGGTAGGCCCGATTGCCCACGTCGACATCGGGACACCAATTCTGACCGCGGCAGCCCCTGTCCTTGTTCCTGCAACGGCGCCGCTGTTCGCGCGGCGAGTCCGCCCTGGTGCGGTTCTTTGGTCGTTGCTTCGCCGATCTGGCGACCCGCGGCCGCTGCATCGACGATTCCGCCGGTGGATACGCAAGGGGTGCTTGCGTCGAGGAGTGACGGGGCGCATGAGTCAGACCGGACTCGTTTACCTCTGGGTGAAAGGCGCGTACGCGCGTCCCCGACGGCGTCTCGACGGCGGAAAGTATGTCGTTCGCGAGGCCCGCTTCCGATTGCTCGGAATTCGGCGCCGAGCTCCGCTGAGCTCTAGGACCCACCTCGGGCGACGTTGCGCCACGTGTCGCGAAGTAATACGAGATCTGTCGCACATCGTTCCCCGTAGATCGTTCTCCATCTCTGAAGGCGTCTTCTCTGAGATTCACCGGGCTCCAATCGACGGGCGAGACCTCGTCGAGGTCGCGACGAGCAGGACGAACTACGGACGACGAGTGTTCCGGGTAACCCAGAATCTCTTGTGGCCGGTGCCCCGTGACTTTGCCAACTTTGGCCTCCTCGTCCACCTGCACGCTGCTTATCGACAGCGGACGATAATACCTCGCCTCGGTGATGCTCGTCGCCGCCCCGGACGTTTTCCCAAGGGTGTCCCGAATGGCGGGGGGTGCCGCAGCGAGCGCCAGTGCGCCCCACCAGCCGCTTAAGAACCCGGCAAAAAGCAGAGGCGCCCACATCATCCAACCTGGTTGGCGGTGTGATCGGGGGTGAGGTCGACACCTCGGTCACCCCGACTCGCACAGAGGCACGCGCTGCTTCTCGCCCCCTCCTCCTCCTCCTCCTCCTCCTCCTCGTGCTCGGGGAGCGTGCCCCCTTTCGCTCTACCGCGAGTACTCCGGCGAGATCCTATGTTAACCAAGTCCTGTTCCTCAATCTTCCTCGTTGCTTCCCCCCCTCGCGACTAGTCACCTATGGTGACCTGATTCACGGTCTCGGCCCGCTCGCCAAATGGCTAAATCAGTCGTTGTCAGCTTCTCCTTCCAAGATTCAGGCTCCTCACGAGGTGTTGTACCACCGGTAGTGGAACGTCGGGGTTTCTTCCATATTCCTCTTCATTCTACGCGATACCATTCTCCTCATTCTCCAAGCCGGCGGGAGCAGCCGTGGCGAGCCGCACCATGCGGCCGCTTCTCTCTTCCTTCTCTCCTCTTTGGAACGGTGTCGTATTATCGCAGATGATCCCGACCGGCGGCTGCGACGATCGCGGACGCGACAACCAACATCGATCTCTCATAAGTCGTAATCATTATGATTCGCGATCGGCACGACCATTCTCGATCCGGATTGAACCGGGGGGGCCTCGTCGACTGCTCGTTCACCGCGCGAGCTTCGTGAGACGGAGATTCTCTCTGCTTCTTGATAGTCGTCGACGAACCGGCCGAACGATGATGAGTAGTCCTCTCTCTCTAGTCCACGTGTTCTCTCGCGTTCGCAGGCAGACGGAGGAACCGATCGACCTCGCAGCAGGGAACACCCGCGACCGTCAGGAACGCCGATCCCTTCCGATCCGTCAGCAACATTGAGTCGTGCGAAATCGTTCGCGATCGTCTCGTCAACTCTTCGCGCGGTATCGCGTAGAATTCCGAAACGGGAAAAGCAAGCAAGAGAGAAAGCCAGAGAGAGAGGGAGAGGGAGAGAGAGCGTGACACGGTCGTCGAAACGAAGATTCTCTGTACAACGAAGACGGGAACAAGAATACGAAGACGAAGACGAAGACGACGACGACGATGAAGATGAAGAAAGTGTCGGCTTCCTCTCTGACCAACCGAGACACTATTTAAATATACCCACGAGACGACCGCTCCTCTCTCGACTGTACACGGCCGGCCGCCCGCACGCTCGCTCGCGCACTACACTTTTCGGCCCGATGCTCACCACTCTCGCGCGCGTACCAGCTTTTCGCCTTTCGGAACGGGCCACCCTCGCGATAACGAAGGCGGGAGGAGGATTCGCAAGTAAGGTGCACGAAAATAGGGACGAATGAGAGTAATTAGGAGACGTTGCCACTCGCGCGTTGTCACGCTTTCTCCGCGCTCTGTTTCCGCAACTTTTTCTCTCCCTTTCTCCTCCCTTGATCTTTTCTCTCTTCTTGTTCCTCCTATATCCCTCTCTCTCTCTCGCGCGCGTGCAAGAAACCGCTTCCTCTCGCGCGGAGATGGTCGCGCGCGCGGCCT
>QKQZ01047931.1:0-12609 GCA_003595255.1 Solenopsis fugax
GTGCCGCTCTCTCTGCCGCGCGATCGCCCCGGCCCCCGGCCCCCGCGCCGCGGACAATATTTTCTTTGCTGAAAGCCGGCGCGCCGTAGAATGGATTTTCATCGGCGCGGCGTTTGAGCCCTTCAAGAACGGAATTCGTTTTTATCGGATACGCGCGCTCTCTCGCATCGCGTCGGAATATCGCCGCGCAGCGACCGGTGTAGTTTTTAAAAATAGCATCCTTCGACCTCGATCGTCGCCGTCAGCGGCTTGAACGTATTGCAGACGCGTTGACGCGCGTCGGTAAATCTCTAATACGATACGTCGCTCGTCGCGAATCGCTCGCCTCCTGTCGCATCGCGTCGTCGGCTTTAAATGTCTTGGGGGAAAAGCGTCATTTCCGATGACACTTCGCGATGACACTTTTTATTAATTAATAATATTGATAGTCGCAAACTATTATTAATATTGTCTATTAAATTTCATTTTTCTTATCGTGATTCAGCAGTACGTATTATAATTATCTTTCTTAAAAAATTAATTTACATTAATTTTAACTTATTCAAATATTACATTTAAATTGAATAAAGCATACGATTTTAAAACTAAGATTTTAAACTCATAATTCATCTTTGTAGTATTTAATTAAATGAGGAACTCTATAATGCATTATATACAGAAATGCATCCGTGCTTTTAAAAAGAAAGTATCTATATTACTCTTACTTGTAACCTTGCCAAATGTTTCTATGGATATTTATGAATAACGTATTTTTTTTAATAACATTTTACTCCATTTGCAACTGATTATTATTAAAAACTAATTAAGGATACATTCTGTCAGAAATAAATTATAACCATGCAAAAATATGTATTACATTATTATAATTTATATGTTGACCTTGTCAAGAAATTCCGTGCTTACAAATATCGTATGCACTAACACTTTCAAAGCGAAGAGCCCTGAGAGCTTAACATTTTTTGTCTTGTCTAATCTTTCGCAAATAGTAGCGAAATTCTCGGTAAAGTTAGTCTGTGTTTCAGGAAGGAACAGGACGGCAGCCGGGCGCGATAGTGACGTCGGCGGAAACTAGTTAGATCGGAGGCCGGCGCAAGTCCGAGGGGGTTGTAACGGAGGCGGCTCTCGTGCCAGCGCACCATAGGGACCGGGGATAGTAATTGTATACGTACTGGGAGAATGGCAAGGTAAACAAAACTATGTAAGATTGCCCCATTAATATACATATCTCTCGGTTCAGCCGGGCCGTGAGAGAGCCAACCGTCTCACTGAGCCACCGCCGATGGGGTGGGTAGTCTTGGCCTTAGACTTTGGGGTTAGGCCCGCTCGAGAGCAAGTAGGGTACACAATGGATATTGAGACCATAATTTACGGCTGATTGTTAGCCCCGCGATCTATGGATTCCTGCGTCCCGCCGCGCACCGCCGTGCGCCTTCTAACAACTCTCGCTTCCATGTCGAATTTGTATTAGGCCCGTAATAAGTACGTGGTACGTGTGCATCGGGCGGAAGCGGAGGCATTAGAGGAATCCCGCGGGAGCGATCGGTATGGATATATGAAAGACGCCGCGGGATCGTAACGCCCGTCATCCCGCGGATTTTCTATATTAACCCTTTCGTTGGACGGAAAATATATGGAATAAATTACGAATTATTAAGAATTTGATAATCTTAATCAGACATAATTTGCTTACGTGAAGAGAAAAATTTTCTCCATGTAAGCAAATTATGTCTGTTTAAGATTATAAATTCTTCCAAGAAGATTTTATATTCTTGCTTATATATGGAACAATGAATTGTTGATTTGATATTAATTTTTTTTCTGTGTATACCCGCGTATTTATAGCATCGTGTATCTTGAGGATAAATATCATATTACGATTAATGAGACATTAAAAACCGATACAACACATATGTATATTTCCTACGGGATATGTCATATAGTCGGTATTATCAATCTTTATTAGATGCTATACAATTCGATACGCATTAAATAATCTTGCATCCGCTTTCGCGATCAGATTAGATATATCGCATCTTGTCTGCAATAGTGACACAATTCAAAATATCAAGTTTCCCAGGAAAGGGGAAAAACTATTTTTTAACTTGATAGAAAATTATTAATTAATATCAAGTAATATTAAATGAAAAGTTTTTCTCTTTTTTTGAGAAACTTAATAATTTGAGTTGTGTCACTTTTGAAGACAAGGTGCGACATGGCCAGAGAAATGTTTCTTCGAGTAACAAAAATTTGTTTGAATCAAAGAAATTCGTGCATTACTATACAGTTAAAGAAAAGTTTCTTTGATTTCAAAGAATTTTTTAGTTGTTTCTTTTATTAGAATTAAAGAAATAGTTTGGTTCTGCAATGAAAATCTTTTTTTTTTTAAATAAAAGAAATATATTTTTAAAATCAGAACAATTAAATTATTTCTTACATTTCCGTCAGTACTTTCTTTGAATTAAAAAATGATTGCTTAAATTAAACAAATAATTTATATACTTAAAAAAAGGCTAATGCCATTTTTGGAAATAAAATAAATTTTTATTTTTCTCAAAGGTATTTTCACTTCAAGTTAAAAAAATTAAGTTAAAGAAACGATTTCATCAATTAAACACAACTTTTCTCTGGGTTCTTTTTGAATAATCTACGTTGAGCATACCTACACAGGCAATAAATAATGATAAATCAGCCAATAAACCTAATATTAGTAAAATCAGATCATGTGTTCGAAATTAATTATTCGTATGAAGCGAGTCGTAAGCGTAATTGGTCGGAGTTCGAGGAGGAGCGTTTCCGCGCGAGGTCAGTTACTCTCTGCTTACTCAACTGGCTTGCAACAAGAAGGACGGTTATAAATTAATTACGAGGGTCAAATTCGCAACTGGGTGCCGTTCCAGGGGCTGGATTGGAGGGGGCGAATGTCTTACTAGTTTCACCGGTAGCTCGAGGGACCGTGTAAGGAGGAGACGATGTTTGGTCTTCCTTACAAGGGGCCGACCAACCAGCCGACCAACCTGCCTGCCACTTACCGAAGGATAATAACGTAGTAATCCCGCCATGAGACACGGATGAAGTCCTTAATAACCCCATAAACTCAAGATATATCTTGCATATCAATATAGCAGAGCAAGCATGCCGCTGCAATACATACTCGTACATCCCGCGTTATCTCTCGTTAATTAAACAAACGATTCACGTCAAATTCTCTCGCAATCGAAAGATATCGCAGCAGCGTTAAAAGCGTTATTTAAGCCATTAATTACAGCCGGTTAAGTGGTAAATGCTTTCGTCAATATTCCATTCGGAATTAATCACGAAATGGATAATTAGGCAAATTTTTAATATTTCTCCTTTATGCATATGTAAATCGGAGCTTGACGTTTGATATTTTGTTACAAGTACTATCAAGCTAACAAACCGTTGCATATAGATTTATAATTTAGTTATGAAATTCATCGAATAAATATGCATAGAAATAAATATATATGGCTTGGCGCATAAAATTTATACGTCGGGCTGTTAAAAAGTTCGGGATGATCAAAATCTGTTTTCTGCGCATCTACGATATCGAGGACAACGAGAGCGATCGATAATTAATAAGTCGATTGTCGGCACGAGGCGGTATTTCATATCTGAGGGCGAGAGCGCGCGTTACATTTTTCCGCATTCTCGCGAACGAAACTATCGGGGAAAAATGATACGGCGATTCCGGGAAAAATCGCAGCCCGCGGCGCACGCCGCGCCGCGCCGCTTGTCAATTTTGCACCTTTCAATTCGATTTGGAAAGTATCGCGGGGGAAATAGTATCGAAATATCGTTTATACGTCTCTCTAAATCAGGCACTTCGTATCGGGCTTGTTGAGGTCGGTTGCATTCCTATCGCGCTATGCAACGTAACATGAATTTGCAGGAATTCACGATATAATCACAAATTAATTACGACGGCTTTATTGAAGTTCGCGGCGATTTTTGAAAATTTCCGGAAATTACGGAAGGCCGATCTGAAATTGGAATTCGCGATGCGCATGCTGCCCGCTGCAAATTTGTGTAAGTAACGCGATATGTAGTTCATTTAACGTAAAGTGCAAATCCATCTGAAAAAGAGGCCCGCTCGCGATGCATCGCTCGCTACCGAATTTCCGGCATAATGTGAATAAATGGAAAAGAAGAAAATGGAAAACGCAAATGCGGTCTATTTAAATAAGAAAATCCCATCGAGTGCAATCGGAGGCGAATGAAAATGAGATATGAAAATTGCGCGAGCGAGATTTATTATGTGCCGCACAAACAGCCGTAGTAATTGTAAAACAAAACACAAGCTGCATTATTTCAGGTCATAATAAAAATATCTCTCCTCGCGGATATGCAGCTATCATCGCGGCGACAGATTTTCCCCAGGATGACAGTTTCCATGTCTGTCAAGACGTGGCAAAAAGTGAGGTCGATCGACTGCGCCGAGGGCTGCTGTAGCAAGCTGTTTTCCCGGCCGATGGCGGACAGATGACGGCGGAGCGGAGGAGCTTAACAAATGGTCATTCGGTCGTTGCCACGAAACGCACCTACTTGAGATGCGGAGGATCTATGGCCGCCATTTCTCACCGGCGCTTTGCGGCCGGAGCAATACCCTAAGCGGGCCGCGCATGTAAGAACTGTTGAGACACCCGTGAAGGACTCCCTGAGCAGGTTGATCACCGTCACGTGGCTTCCGTGGTTTCCGTCTTACCGAAATACTACGGCGAAACACAAGCGAGGGTTTGGTAAAGCAATGCACTGTAATGACGAAGAAACCCCACGCCCCAGGGAAACCGTTACTCATTGCTTTAAGCGCAGAATGAAGAACGTATACTGATCCTCTATTAAATATTCCTACATTTAAATTATTATTATACTTATTTATTATGTTTCATGTTTAGAGATACGGATTAAATAGCTGAATAAATATATATTACCGCTCGAAAGCATTTGCCTGCTTTTATCTTTTTTAATTAAATGATGAGAATTTCGTAAAAGAGTGAATTTCAATCCTCCCTTTTTCTTCTAAATATTGATTTCAATAATAATTTGATGATTTAAAATTTTACATTTTACATATATGTATAAAGAAAACATAGACAGAAAAAAATTAGTATCGAATCAACAATTTATTCACTGCAAATCCAAGTGTGTAAAACGTGTAGTCACTTTTTACGCATTTGCATTTTTTATACATTAAATTGAATTTATGCGTGTAATTTTTGTACTCTTGTTAAACGCTTAGACGTGTATCAATATTAAATTACACGTCTAAGCATATAAAAAATTACACATACTTAAATGCGTAAAAAGCGACCACATAATTTTATACACAAAAATACACCCTTGGATTTGCAATGTAGCGTCGTCCCTGAGACCGAGTCGCGCGCTACGAGTAAATGATTATGATGTATAGGAAACGACAATAGGCATGAATATCGATACATTTCAATTGCAAGCTCAAAATCTTGGACAGCGATGATATAAAACGATCGACGAGACACGCGACGCAAGTGCGAGTGCGTCGCGAACGATTAGTACCGCGCGAGTAAATAAACAAATTATAGGTTACCCTTCTCCCCGGTCGCGCTGCCCGACACCGACCAAGCCTCTGCTGCTCCTTCCCTCGGAATCCTTCGCAGCTGCTTCTCCATAGCACTTGTACACAATCTCACACGCGCGCGCTTGCTACCGAAACGCAACGAATACAAAACTAATTGCGCAGGCCGTATGTAATTCCCGATTGAACGTGATTTCGAGAGCGCTTCGCTGCGATGCGTTCGTTCCGTGGCGTTCCGTTGGCGGGAAAGAGCGTCGCTAGCGGATGACGTCACGAAGCAGTCTCGATTAGTCATCTCGATTTCGACCTCTCTAACCCTCGCTTGACTCGCGTCGTGTCGCGGCGGTAAATCGGAGTGAACTTGCCGATGTGACGTCATCGGCTAACGACGCTCTTTCCCGCCAACGGAACGCCACAGAACGGACGCAGCGAAGCGCTCTCGAAATCACGTTTAATCGGGAATATTACATACGGCCTGCGCAATTAGTTTTGTGTAAATTGCGTTTCAGTAATAAGCGCGCGCGTGTGAGGGCTATGGAGAAGCAGCGCTGCGAAGGATTCCGAGGGAAGGAGAAACAGAGGCTTGGTCGGTGCCGGGCAGCGCGACCGGGGGAGAAGGATAACCTATCATTTGTTTATTTATTGTTTATTTATCTGTGCGGTACTAATCGTTCGCGACGCGTGTCTTATCGACCGTTTTACATCACCGCTGTCCAAGATTTGTAATTTTGAGCTTGCAATTGAAATGTATCGATATTCACTGTCGTTTCCTACACATATCGTAACCATTATCTCGTAGCGCGCGACTCGATCTCAGGGACGATGCTACGTTGCAAATCCAAAGGTGTATAAAGTTATGTGGTCACTTTTTACGCATTTATGTAATTTTTTATATATTTAGACGTGTAATTTAATATTGATACACGTCTAAGCGTTTAACAAGTACAAAAATTATACGCATAAATTTAATTTAATGCACAAAAAATGCAAATGTGTAAAAAGTGACTACACATTTTACACACTTGGATTTGCAGTGTTGTTTCACTTATATAAAATCTTCTTGGAAGAATTCTTAATCTTAAAGAGACCTAATTTATTTACATCGAGAAATTTTGTTTCTTCATGTAAATTCTTTCAAGAAGGTTTTATATTCTTACTTATATATAAAACAATGCATTGTTGATTTGATATTAATTCTTTTTTCTGTATAGTAAAAATTAGAACGGAATTTAGGCATATTAAATAGATATAATTTGGAGGACAAATACTTTTGAGTGGTAGTATTACTGACTAAAGATGATTTTTTTAAATGTTAAGATGTAATTTCTTCATTTTCGCGATTACCTTTCGAAACGATATTATCCAAGACCAACAATTCTATTTCTCATGTTTGTTATTTGGCGTGTTTCTCCTTTTCTTTGTTACGTGTACTAAATAAAGCAAAAGTGATGTTGCTAGAGAAACGATGAGCTTAGCAGTGGAAGTGGATTTATAGACGTACAGTTATGCGGCGCAAGCTGTCAAACGATCATCCCCCGACAGTTTGGGGTTTACTGGGACATCGGGCGTAAACTGCCCTCGGGGACCTTGTTAGTTCAATTCGCCAGAACGCCCCCTCCCTGCGCCCTTTTTCTCTCTCTTCAATCTCCGAAAAAAATCCGCGGTCTCTTCCATCACTACCCTCCCCGTCTTTCCTCCGCCACCTGGCCGTGCGCAGCGAGACGAGAGCGGTACGTTTATGTTACCGCTTATTATGTTGTTCCGGAAAAGAGGATTATTGCGATACGCCCGCCGTCGAAAAACAGCGCAAAACGCTTCCGGCTATTGCGAGCTCGCGTTTAAATCGTTGAACCTTTGTGTATACAACGTATGGTGTTTATTGTTTAACGTTTCGCGCGCGTTGAAGAAGGTGCCGCGTTGCTCGCCCGCTTGTTGGCGTTAAAGTTTTCCCGCTTCTTTTTCTTTTGTAAAGTCAGTAAGAGGAAACGTAAAAATAAAGAGGATGCGGAAACGGTACGTGTGGAAGAAATCAAATAAAAATTCCTGCAAGTAGGAAAAATTGAAACGGATTGAAAATGAAAAATTGAATCTCTTATGGGCTTCTTAAACATATAAGAGGTAACAATGTGAATTTTAGATGATTAAATATAAAAAAATTTCTTTTTATGATTCATATTGTACTTCACTATTTATTATAATTATATTATGATTATTATAAACAAATGATATTCATTGAAGTTGAAAAGATCTAGTCTCACAGTAAATAAAAGTTAGTTTTTAATTAATATAGATTTGGTTATCGAATATCATCGTAGAAATTACATATTCGTTCGGTGATAAATATTTCAGACAAATAAAAAATGCTCGCATATCTCATTTTTCGAAATATATTTGAGAGAGTTGGGATAAACAAATATTTATTTACTGCGACTAAATTTTCGAATAGATTCACATCCGGCCAAAGCATTTTCGCTTCGATGTATATTATAAACGAGTAAATATTGGCGCCGGGAATAAGCCCCGAAAAAAGCATAATCTCTGTAACGATAAAATTGAGGGAAAAATTTCCCAATTTTTCCGGTAAAATATAACCCCCGCGTAACTCCCTTTTATATGTGACACAGTCACATAACACGGTGGGCGGGAAGCGACATTGCCATCAGCGAATTCGCGTAAACTCGCTTCTGTAAATAAAGATATTTATTCGGATTTATTAAGAAATATTTAATGACGCTTGTGCAAGTTTTCATCAAATTTTTATTAATGCACACCGTTTATTATAAAATTTACTTAAATAAAATGTTGTTTACAGTTATATAATTTCGTTTATTAATGAAAATGATTTTAATAAATATGATATGTGGATACAATTTTAATGTCTGCTATACTGTTACTTGAATGTGTGCATTGACTTTTCTACTTATTTATAATCATATTTTCGATATATTATATTGTTGTGTTTACCGTTACAATTTGCAAAAAATATATAATGTATATTTTACAAGAAATGTAATGATTATTTTTATTAATTACATGCGTATTTGTATGCGCATCACTCGTTATTTCACATAACGATAACGTAATTTCTAAAAAACATGGTGACCGTTCAAACAATATTTTATTATACATCTACACTTATTATACATTTAATAAAATTTATTAAGAAAATAATAACTTGCATGTACTTCACACGTACAGAGAAGATCAAGCCTATTTGGCAAATACAATTGGCGCGTATGTTTGTAATATGCCGATCAAAGTGGGTAGTGGTAACAGCAGAAATCAGCCTTTGAAAGCACTCGCTGATATTCGACAGCCGAGCGCGGGGCTTGGAAAAGCGGGAGAGGATAAAGAGAGTGACAATGAGAGGGATGGTGGTAGGCGATCGAACGAAACCGCTGGTCAGAGTATTGTCAAGGTATTGTCCTGCCCCGCTTCCGAAATAATCGTCAAGCCGACCTAATGGGGCATGAAGTCCCGATATCAAAATAACTCATCCGTGTCCGGCACGTGGTCAAACGCGTCGGGCTTTCCTCTCCGCGCTTTTCCGCGCCACCAGAAAGCTCCGGGCGTTAAAAATAGCGGCGTGAAAAACTCCTTTCTGCGTCTATTGTCCAACCGCCGAGATAGACCCCCCGCGGAAAAATCTTCGGTCCGGAATGATAGCACGCGAAATCAGACTGTCACCGAGTTTTGACATACTCAGCCTCCGCGTGAAAACGCTTCATATTTTTACTTCTATTAAACTAGTCCACCAGCGCAAAATTAACTTTAAAATATTTTTAAATTAAATGCTAATTAAGTGTTAATTTTGTGCTGAAATTCCAAATTAGATGTTCAAACCGTTGAGCAGAAAATTTAAAAAAGATTGGATGGGGCTGGCTTAACATTAAGCTAGCCCCCTAATAACAAAAAAATATTTATTATGTAAACGAATAAACAAATACGGTAGAATTAAGTGCTAATTAAGTACTTCAAGAAATAATGAAAATAAATCGAAAATATGTATTACAGAACTTAGAAGCCGGTTCACAAGAGTTCACAAAAGAGAAGTCATCTTAAAAAAATTAGATGCTTGGGCAAATTTAGTACTAAAAAATTCTTTCTTTAAATGATAAAGGAATTTTTTAGTACCAAATTTGCCAGAGCACAATTTTTTAAGATGACTTCTCTCTTGTCAGCTAACCGCGCGACCGGCTAATTCTACTGTACTTGTGTATTCACTTATATAATAAATATTTATTTATTTTTTGCACAGTGGTTGACTTAACATTAACGCCAAATTTTTTTAAATTTTCTGCCAAACAGTTGGAGCACTTAATTTCGGATTTTAGCATCAAATTAACACCAAATTAGCACTTAATTTTGCACTGGTGAGGTAGGCTAGTTTAATAGAGGTAGCAAATGATGCTTATTTTGACGATGCGTGCGCAAGAATTTCAGCTCTGCCTCTCCATTCATTTTTGTTTTCTTTTTTTCATCGCTGACACGGAATAAGAGAAGCGTCGCGATGTTTCAAACTATAAAGAAATGTTATAACTCACCGGACCGATGCGCAGCAGCAGAGTTGTAATAACAGCTACATTAATCTGTAAAGTGCATATAAATCCAAATTATAATAGCGTCCAAAATAGTAGTCGTGATATTTACCTTAATTCTGAAAGTAACACAGTTACGAGAAAAAAATTAACTTGACTAAATTTTATTAATTGAATAAATTTCTTCAATTTAAGTATTTATGTATTTCAATTTCTTCAGCAATTTCAAGCAATTATATATTTAACTTAAATACATTAAATATTTGAAAGAAAAAAATGCAAGTTGAAAAATTTAGTCAATTTGACAATTATTTTCTAAGTACGGGTAATGTATAAATAATGTTACTCACCACAGAGTTGTTTCGCCGTTGCCCGATGCCCCCCCAGATCCCGTCAATGCACAACACACTCGCGAACGATTAATTACGATCGCGCGCTAATTATCAAAGCATCGCGCGAACTTTGTTGACGGCACTAGCGGCAAAGCGACATCACCACGTAGCGAAAGGGACACATGACCGTGCGACGATATGATACAGATCGATGTTCGCGGGGTTATCTTAACCTCCACGCCGTCCCGCAATAACAAGAACACGCGCGTACGAACGGCACGAACATTGCGACGGGCGGAGCTCGCGGTTATTCGCAGGGTCATCTTAACCTCTACACGCCGTCTCGCAACAAGAACACGCGCGTACGAACGGCACAAACATTGCAACGGGCGGAGCTCGCGGTTATTCGCGGGGTCATCTTAACCTCCACGCGTCTTCCCGCAACAAGTACGCGCGCGTACGAACGGCACGAACGTCGCAGCGAGAGAGGCTCGTCGTCACCAACTTCACGCCAAGGAGAATTCGGCACGAAACGTCCGTCGCGAAGCAAACATGGCACCCTCGCGATCATGGCATCTTTGTTCGCATCCGTCGCTCGGCGCACGGTGAGGAGTCGTAATACATGTCTCAGAATGATCGTCAACGTACACATATTCATTTCACTGCACATAAATACTCGAACTCGGTACTGCTCGGTACGTACCGAGATACAAGCGACGAAATCTCGCATGGCCCGCTTCCTCCGAAATGCGTTGCGTAGCGCCGACTACCGTCGCTCGTCATCCGTCGGACCGAAAATACGAATATCGCGGTGACTCCTCCGTCGCACGATTGTCACACGTGTGTCGGAATCGAGCGAATTCACCGCGATGAAATCGATGAAATCGATCCGCGATCCGTCGCACGTCCGCCCGCCGTCCCCCGCGATACTTCACTAGACTAGCGCCGCGGCGCTCCCGAATGACACCGAGCGGTCCCGAAACGTCGCGAATCAACGACTGGTAACGGATGCACTTTCCAAGACGAAATTTTTCCAGGAAAAAAAATGTAAACATTGCCGTGCTCGTTGGCAATGTGTACCTTTTTTACCTGGGCTCTGCTGTTCGCTTCGAACATTTACTTATATGTATACGATTGTGTCATTTGACTCAGTGTGATCAAAAAGTTGTAAAAGAATAAACAATTCCCGTAGAAAAATTATTAGGAATAAGAATTGGAATTTTAGAATCAGTTGCTCCAATAAACGATATAGATAAATAATTGAGTCAAACGATACGATCGTGTATAAGTAAAAGTTCGAAGCGAACAGTAGAGTCCAAGAAAAAAATATACACATTGCCAACGAGCACGGCAATGTTTACATTTTTTTCCTGGAAAAATTTCTTCTTGGAAAGTGCACACGTTACCAGTCGTTGATTCGCGACGTTTCGGGACCGCTCGGTGTCATTCGGCGGCGCCGCGGCGCAAGTCTAGTACTGAAGCATCGCGGGGGACGGCAGGTGGACGTGCGGCGGATCGCGGATCGATTTCATCGATTTCATCGCGGTAGATCCGCTCGATTCCGACACATGTGTGACAATCGTGCGACGGGGAGTCACCGGGATATTCGTATTTTCGGCTACCGACGGATGACGAGCGACGGGCCAGTAGTCGACGCGACGGGTCAGCGGCTACGCAACGCATTTCGGCGGACGCGGACAGTGCGAGATCTCGTCGCGTGTATCTCGGTACGTACCGAGCAGTATCGAATTCTCGTGTTTTTGTGGAGTGAAATGAATGTGTGTACGCTGACGATCGTCCTGAGACGTGTATGTTGACTCCTCGCCGTGCGCCGAGCGACGGACGCGAGCGAAGATGCCATGATCGCGAGGGTGCCATGTTTGCTTCGCGACGGACGTTTCGTGCTCAATTCTCCTTGGCGTGAAGTTGGTGACGAGCCTCTCTNTGACGTTCGTGCCGTTCGTACGCGCGCGTTCTTGTTGTGGGACGACGCGTGGAGGTTAAGATAACCCCGCGAACATCGATCTGGATCATATCCTCGCACGGTCGTGTGTCCCTTTCGCTACGTGGTGACGTCGCTTCGCCGGTAGTGCCGTCAACAAAGTGTCGCGCGGCGCTTTGATAATTAGCGCGCGATCGTAATTAATCCCTCGTTCGCGAGTGTGTT
>QKQZ01047934.1:0-15711 GCA_003595255.1 Solenopsis fugax
AATCGCGCGCCTCGTCGATTCCGTTCACGGCGAGTTCGTGCACCCGCGACACCGCCGTCATCATCGTCCACGCTGACGAGCCCCCGACGGTGACGTTAACTTGATGTTACCCTGCGTTACCCGATCGTTGACTCCACCGTCCGCGGCGTTTCCGCTTCTCTCTCTCTCTCTATCTCTTCCTCTTTCTCTCTCTCTCTCTCTCTCTCTCTCTCTCTCTCTCTCTCCCNCTCTCTCTCTCCCTCTCCTTCGCGCGTTTTTAAAAAGTCATTCGCCCTGCACGCTGCACGCAGGCCGGTGTGTACTGGTGTGTACGCGCCCTAGCCGTCACACAAATGCCGTACTCGCGACAACTTCAGCGCGTTCTAGCGTCTAAATGCCATGCTTGCATGCGTCATGACCATCGTTTACAAAAATTCAAAACTAAAGTTCTATTGATTAGATTGCTATACTAATTGAGTAAACAACAAAATTATCTTTAATCTTGCGTGTTTAATCTCTCGTTCACACGTACAGAAAACACGTCGACGTTCCGACTCATTTCCGAGTCGATCTGTTAAAAATATACGATAATGCCAATTGAATGATTTATCGATCAAGATGTTTACGTTATATTTTTGTAATTAAATAACTTCATCTACAGAGTTCACCAATATAGTACTCAGACGTAGGAAAAAAAAGATGAAAAGTGCAGAACTATTTCTGTCAGGTCTGTTCTTTGTAGCTGCATCACGTTGTATTTTCTGCACTTAAATGAAACAATTATAGGTCCAATTATTTAAAATATAAAGATATTATAAAAATATCTTTATCATTCAGCAGATGTAAAACAAGAACATAATGACAAAAAAAGCTCACTAAAACGAGCACGTTCTGAGTATATTTGAAGCAGGAAAAAAGGGGAGATGAAAAGTGCAAAAAGTTCAACTCGAAGGACAAACCGCTAACTTCAATGCGCAGCGTGGGGAATTATCCGAACACATCCGCTCTCGTAAGTGAACTCACACGGTCACACCTCGCATCCGTGCACATCCGTGATCGGTTATGCATCAACAATCAACAATCTATTCCAGATGAAAGGGAGTGGGATCCTTTTCGTTGTAGTGCAGCTGTGGGTGGGAAAGTCAATAGCGTATGTACACTAGCGTACGTCAGGAAGGTAAAAGAGATAAGAGTACGCGCCTGACAAAAAGTGCGTGACTCAAGCTCGGAGTCAGGGAATCGACGTGCCTTTTCGATCGGGTCTTTTCTTTCGCGCGTCACGCGAAACGACGTAGCCGTCTGTAGCAGTTATCAAAAGCGTCGTGTTTCTTTCCAGTGAGTCAAAGTTGAAATTCCTCTAGGAAAGAATCAATGATAAAATCATGATCGTTCTCAGCGTCGATTCGACTCTCCTTGAACATTGGAGTATTAGTATTATGTTAGAGTCAGTTTACGAATGAAACAGTTATCGGAGTCGGCTGTTAAATGTGGTTAAATGCGGCTTAAGCTGCTCTCGTAACTAATCGCAGATGGCTGACACTCGTCAATTGATAAAGTAATCAACGCATTTTTTGTAACGCTTAACCTAGATGTTATCATAGAAACAGATAAGAATTAATGGACTTTGTTTCGGAGCAATTAAAGGTGGTGATGGTTTTAAAGACACTTGGAGTAGACTTACAAGTTTATTAAGAAAAGTTAGGATTAAAATAATTAAACAATAGAACAAGAAATCTAAGTTGAAAACTATTGTATATTAAAAAACATAACTCTTTGCTGTTACAGAAAATCTTGGAGTGTCGGGAATTTCTACTAGAAATTTTGCTTTATTTGTTGAGTGTGCATAGTTTATTTGCACAGAAAGAATGCTCATAAAGTCGTAAAGACTAAGGATCTTCTAATATATTTTGATTATGAAATAACAAACAATCAAATGGTATTATAGTTTTGGATATGCCAGCAAGATGCATTGATCAGAACAAATATAAAGATTATAGCTGACCTATTTGTTATACCTTACTTAATAATATGGGTAAGTATAATTAATTAATACACAATGCAATTTTTACTAGTTCTCTAATTAATTATAATACTAAAATTATTCTTTTACAATTACCTAGTGATGGCAGGAAACGAAAATGTGCCAGGAGCCTTGGCAGATGATCCGTTATCTTCAAGACTACAATGGCTACGTCAACGCAGAGAAGCTTTGCAAGAGAAACTTGCCCAAAAAAACAATGAGTTGAAAAACCTATGTGTGGAGGAGGCGGAAATAACGGGAGTTTTACCACCAGAAATACCTCTGGAGCCTGGCGAAAGTCCACCAACTTTTCATAGAAAAGTGGGCACTTCTTTTACATATCCGCAAAAATTGATCAACAAACTGAAGACAACTGATGTTGTAAGACAAAGATTTTTAACTAATGTAACAATATAACAATCTAATGATTGGAGTCATATCGTCCATTTACATGTGCAGGAGGAATCAGAATTGGAATTGGAAAGGCAAGTACAGCTAGAGATTGTGGAAACTGCGTTAGGTATTGTTAATAATCCTACGGAAAGTAAGGCTACGCGACGGAAGCACAGGCTCGCTTATCAGCAAAGTCAACGAAGATTACAAGAGCTGGAGACAAAACTGAATTTTATTAGGCAGACACGTGGTAAGGCACAGCGGCCAACGCAATTGCCAGTGCACGGAGGAAGTTACAATACGCATCCGCATTCACATGTTAACGTGAAACATAGGACAAAGAAGCCACGGCCACCATTAGATAGTACAGGTATTGCATGTATATGTGTACGTTTGTGAGAAGGAGAAAAGTTAATTACAATTTTTTAAAATAATTTTACAAAATAAAACTTTAATTTATAACATAGAATTTATAATTGTATACAACAGGAAGTGAAATAACATCTCCGAAGTCTATTGGAAGAGGTATACTTCATGAGCCCGGTATTAGTTTAAGTCCTTTGGTACCTGAAGAAAAGTCAAATACTTATGCCGGACATGGATACGAAGAGCAGTTGACCGTACCAAACGTTTGCAATCATCATCACCATAGTGGCACTTATCCCGGTGTAAGCCCCGTCGAACAACCGAGCATTAAGATTGTAGAACACGATCACAACGATAATCACAACATTTACATTTTACCCGAGCAATTTCGCGCGCGTACGTATTCCCATGGGAGCGGCGGATCTCGCGGCCATTATCAGGATACCGAGAGAATGCATCGACCTTATGTGCCGAATACCTACACCGAAGACGAGCGTCAAATGCGCTACCGTCAATTCCAGCATCTACAGAAGCAACAGCAATTGCAGGATCAGATGCAACAGACCCATAGGCTACAGTACACAGGTTCTTTTGAATCTTACAAGCATCTAGATAACGCGGATATCATACGGAGAAGCGGTTCGGGAACCTACGACAGGGATTTTCGCGCATCTCATTACTTACCCGTCGATTATCAGGCCTACTATAAGAATAGCGCGCAATCTCAGCAAATTTTACAGAGGCGAGATCGCGACTTGTCATTACCGTCCTGTGTGAAGAATATCTCGCGACATAGTGGCAGCAGTGCGTCAATTGAGGCGCAATTAGCTCCTGGCTATTGGATTCGCCACAACGACGATATTCATTGGGTAAATATGGACGAGCCTGACAGATTTGGTAGTTTAGATCGCAGACGTCGGAATGCTCAACACAATAATGGGGTCGGTGGCGCGAATCTGGACATGCAATCGCGTTACCGCACTGTCATTGTCGCGTGTAATAAAAGTTCGTCGAGTAGTAACGTCACTGCATCGTCTCATCAGCATCATTCCGTTCACCTGCTGCCATTGTCCGAACAACAAACGCCGACGAACAACAAGATGCTACTGCGCACACAATCATTGGGAAGCGTAGAGACTTGGCAGTCAAATCACTCGCATGATTCTCACGACGGCAAGGATGCAGCGGAATATGCCAATAACAATCGTAAGAGTCGTCAGAAGGAATGGTACGAAACGTCGTTAGATGCAGGAACAAGTGCGGACTTAGATCATAATCTGGTCGCCGCGCGAAAGAACGTGCATTATCAATCGAGTCCTCCACTTGCTCGTATCAAATCTACCATTAATGAGAATGCGAGAAATAATCAGACGACTGATGGACCGCCACCGCCGATGAGTCCAGTGAATCGTCATAAGAGAGATAAGCTTGAGGAGCGACAGCACGCCGTACAGCAGTCTCATCCTCGTTACGATCAGCCTATGACGAAGCCGAAGGTGTTGGAGATACCAGCTGAATCAAAGCCATCCCTAGACGTCTGCGACAACGCGGTACAGCCGTTGGGTTCGCCGCAGAACTGCACAGTTGTGCAACCGGGAAAGTATCAGCCATATAGAGAAGTGACAAAGCCTTTTGAAATGTCGGACTTTTACAAGTACTCGACGAAATTTCGTAAGAGGAATGAAGCTGCTGCGCAATCTCAGATTGGAAGCGGAGATTCGCCGCTTCAGGAGAACCGTTCCGCGGAAACGAATACCGCTGATTTATCCAGAGATCCTAATTCCTACAACTTTGGACAAAACGGTAATGTTACCGCCAGTCCAGTACAAAGAAGACTCTATCAGCCAGTACAGCGTATGACTTGTCAACCTTACCTTTCATCGTTAAGATAATTGTCTGCATAATGTAAAGTTTATTGCTGTCATGTTCATCACACAAATGGTATGCAGAATCATTCGTAGATCGGTTGGTCTTATCGATAAACACTTTTTTGTTTTTTAATCAATAGATTTACTAATTGCAGCATATAAGACACAGAGTGTCCCACATCTTAATGCTTCTTTTCTCATATTTCTTGGCTCTAAAATTGGTCAAAGACTGTATTATAACATTGATGTGATGGCAATGAGATTTGTATGTATGAATATACATATGCCGAAGAGACCTAATGACACAATTTTGTGTTCACATATCTTTCGTTTCTCTTTTGAGACTCGATCATTTATTAATATCAATCTTGACATATCTATTATATAATATACATATAGGCATTCTTATTTTAAGAAATTTCAGTGTCTGTATTGCGTATGTACGAGATGTGTTCTAAAAAAAATGAAAAAATGTTAAGGAATGGCAAGAATCATATAATTCTGATCTCGATTAATATTAACTGATTAATATTGGGACCTGAATAGTGCCTTTTATTAATAGAAGTATTAAGTGGATAATAAAGTAATATTATAATATTGTATTTTGAAATATACATTATACTTTAACATGAATTAATCATTTCACTGAAAATTATTTTCCACTTGTTTACTTCTGATATAATTGTTCATAATTGCGTTCAATGATGGATTATGTATATATTTTTTCTATAAGCGATATATATGAACTGATATATGTTTTGGAGATAACATCAGATTGACAAGATAATGTTGGTCGTTAAATGCAATTTTTTTCGATTACATTAAATAATTTTGAAAGTTTGCCGTTCTGTTATATGCAGACTATTTATATAGTTTTAAATTCTACCAAGAGTCTATTTCTCACGACTGAACATAAAATATGAAGATATGCATTTTTATATTGTTTGTTATTGTAATATTCAACACTTCTCTATAAGAAATAATGAAAGCGTGTGTTCTTAATCCTAGAATAATACTGACATATAAGTGGATATTTTTTATATATAATTGTTCATATTTGCGCGTATATTATATTTATATACTCCGCTCGGCGTATAATATTGAAAAATAAATCTCAATAGAGATTTTATTTGCTTACCACAATGTGTTCGCCGGGAAGCTTAATGTTAAACATGTGCTTGATTTATACACAAGATTCACACATTAGTCGCTAGAGCTTGTTCTTGTATGTATCACATTTTTTATCCGAATTCTTTGCCTATAAAAATGATATATGCTGCTACTGTATATAGTGTGCGTTACCTGAAATTATTTAGATTTATTTGATCCACATGTTGGAAACGCTTCAGCATCACAGACGTGGAAAATAACGGCCTTATGTCTCAGCTGTGATTAATTATGCGTTGCGCATTGTATGCTATTTTTAGGAAATCTTTTTGTACTACTTTATACGATCAGTCTTGTGTTATAATAATAAAGACGTTAATTGAATTATACCATGTATATATATTAAAAATTTGAACAAGTGAAAAGCAGTACGAGAAAATTTTTTAAATGACAGGAGCACTAGATATTCTTAAAAAAAGGGATTTAAAATTATTTTAAACAGAATTGTTAATATTGTGAAGCACACGTAATTGTATTGTTTAAGAAAATGGAAGGAAAAGTAGATAATCTATCACAAAAGATCTCAAAGAAAAAGATAACTATAACTGTAGATGAAGATGATCCTTGCCTCAAAAAGGATGAGATTCACGAGGAGAAAGAGATGAGATTTAAATTTTCTTCTGATAATGATCCGAGGTACATATAATTTGAGGTATTCATATTTAATTTAGTAATATATCCTTTTTCGTTATTTTCATTATCCTTTCACAGATTTCAGCAAGCAAATCAAACGCAGAGATGCTTTGTGATGTATACAGACTTCTATCGTTGTCAACATATTTTAGGTGAAGGTTCCGAAGCATGCACGTGGTTTAAAGATGTTTTCACGTCCATATGTCCGAGGGCCTGGGTGGAACGTTGGGACGAACTTAGACTTACTGGCAGATTACCTTGGCACAAATACAGAACTCAAGGTCCTTTCCCCGGCAACAAATATGGTGAATAAAAAGAGAAGAATCAATCTTGTAGAATAAAATTAAAGTTTTATATTTGAAGTGAAACAATTAAACTATTACTATGATTTATGTAGTAGTGACTGATAATTAAGATAGATAATAATTATAAAAACTTATACAACGATGACAGTACAGTATAGAGACCAAGGAGGGGATATGTAATTAATTCACACGTTACGTAAGAAAAAAATATACAACTTTTATTATACAGGTACAAGATTCATTAATATGAGGTAACTTATATATTGAAGTACGAAGAAAAAATAACTAATCGTCCATTGATGATTCGTAATTGCTGGACTTCTCTTCATTTTTAACTCTTCTTAGTATGGTCGATAGATTCTTCTTTTCTATCTGTATACCACACTGATTGTTCTTGCAGTTTATAACACTTTTTCTTACAATTGTAAAAAATATACACTGGTAGAAATTTTCTTTGAACCTTCGATAAATACGAATATCGCTCGAAATCCCGTAGTAGCCCGACTTTTTTTTTATAAAAAAAAGGAGAGATCTTACGAAAAATGTAAGATTTTTGGGAAATAAAACATTATTTTCGGTATTGTGCACTAGAGCTCGCCATGGATGAAGACAACTTACCGATCTTCGAGTGTTGATTCTGCATAACAATGTAATCCCGCCTACATCAATATATCTACTTCCTAGATGATGATACCTGCAAATGTGAAATGAGAGACATTTGCTTGAAGGAGACGATTAAAGCTATTTTCTGTACATTTATGTTCTATTCGCGGCTCTACCTTATATGTAATGTACTAACGTATATATCGTAAATGACTAGAATTCAAATGTCAAAATAATCAAGAAACTAAATGCGTGAGAGCTTATAATGAATCGATGCGATCAATATAAAGTGTACGATCCACATTGACACATTTGACGGGAAATTAGAACCACCTTACGTATGTCATGTTGAATATGTGCGGTAGTATGTAATGTGTTATTTCAGGTTTGATTCCTCGACTGGTGAACATATTGGCAATCCTCGTCCCTGCAAATGCCCATCATTTCGTACGGACATAGGATTCCATGGGGATTGATGTTCCTGACGAGAAGAGTAACAGAAACCACAAAAATCCTCAAGGTTTTTAACACAGTCCACGAACAGTGGACGATTGAATAATGTGACCATTCTTCAAAAAAGGAGCACTCACCTTGGCTTCTTTAAGTGCATTAAAATCGATACATAAGGTGTAACCGTTGTTTTCGTTGTCATCATCGTCATCGTCGTCGTCGTCGTAGTCGTCGTAGTCGTCATAGTCGTCGTCATCGTCGTCGTCGTCATTGTATTTGTCGTTGTTGCATCTATCGTCGGCATTGTTACATCTGTTGTCAGTGATGGTGATAGCGATAGCGATAGCGATGGCGATGGCGATGGCGATGGCGATGGCGAGGGCGATGATGATGACGATGCCAATGGCAGTTGCGGTGAGGCTCTCTTATTATTTTGTTCATTGTGCTCTTGATTTAAAGTACCCGTCGCTGATGATTTTGATTTTGAAGACGTAGCGGGATCAGACTCATTCGTTCCACTTCCTTTTCTACGCTTATTATTTTGTTCTATAGAATTACTTTGGTATTGCTTTGGTTTAGAAGATAACGCATTATTTTGATCAAGAGGTAAGACTTGTTCTTCGTTACAATGTTCTAATGTACTTGAAGTTTTTTCTCTTTTTCCTGATGTCGATTGGTATGGAACTATTTGCGAAAAATTCAAGGTTTTCAATATTGTGCATGAATTCTTATTTTTATTAGAGTGCGTGAAACGAGAAGTATCACTCTTCGATCTCGCCTTATTGATCACAGCGTCATTCGATTGTTGCAACGAAAAAGTTTTCTCAGCGAACGCGTCCTTAGATAATTCTGAGGAGCTCGTTTCTTGCAACGAACTGGAATAGGAATTTTCAGAAATATCATTAGCTTGGAGTCGTTTCTTCTTGGTAATCTGACGGGTATGATTAGCAATCTCTTTGAGTTTATCACTCAAAAGTTGAGCTACCGCCTCTGGCAACCTAAAAAAAAAAAAAATTCTTCATAGTCGAAACACACTAAAAAGGGAATTTTAAGTAAGGATTTATTTCTTTAAATGCACCTATAAGAAAATAACTTATGATATATAAATGTACGCCACATGCATCTGTGGCTCTTATACATGCGTACTTGTAGTTTTTCCCCATGAGCCGGTTACCTAGGGTGGAACAAATTCTGGATAGCTTATCGCATTCGTGTCGTCCAGTGCAGATTTTTTGGCGTGTGGCTGAAACCTTTGGGCCTATGCTGCTAACGCGATCGCGCTGCTGTTGTAATCTTTCCTCGGCTATTTTCAGTTGTTCCTTAAGTTTTCTCACTTCATTGGCCAAGGTAGACTGCACGTCCTTCTCCATATCCCACTGACGAAGGTTTCCTGACATTTCTGCTAAATGATCTAAAACCATGTACCTGTGCACCGTATACATAATTTAATATTGAAGCTTTATTGCGCATTACTTGTTATTATAGCTCTTTCTTTGAAAAATTATTATGTAATTACCGTCTCGCAACTAATTTGTGCTCGGTTTCTCTCAAGTATCGCTCTTGCTCCACTTCTGGAAGACTCGCCAAGGAATCCAATTCCGCTTTAACATCTTTTTTAAGAGCATCCAAAACATCATTTCTGTTACTATTATCGTCAGATGTTGAATCAAATTTACGAGAAGTATTGCTGCTATCATTATTTTCTGTGGATGTTGCTGAAATATTACAATTAATTTCTCGCTGACATTCCGCTTCATATTGAGAGAGCGTCATTGTGGTTTCCATCGTGTCCTCGTGCTGGTTTAAATTCGCGGAATTTGGAAGTTTTACGGTAGACGCGTTAGAATAATTACTAATATTATTATCATTTACATCGTTTAGATTTACATTATTTGTTTCTAGAATTTTTGTACTAACATCAGGCTCGACTGGATTTTCACTTTGGCTGACGTTTGCCGTCGTGTCGTGTTGCGAGACTGATTTGTCATTTATAGTGACGACTCGCTCGATCGTATCTGGTTTCAATATTACTTGTACGTATTTATGATTTATTTCTTCTTTGCTTAACGCTCTCAAGGTAGACTTGTGCTGCTCTTTCGCAGATTGCGTCTCGCGCGAATTCTCGACCATTCTACCTCCAGAGTGATTCGGAGAGGAAACATTAGTAATTCGGATGCTGAGATCGTTCGGTATCGCTTTCTTACCGCTTTTAGCTTGCAGATGCTTAGCGATAGTCGCTGAAAGTTTTTTATCAGCAGACATACGATTTACGTTTGTTTCCAACGTACCTTTCGTCACATCATCGCTTCTTGTTTCGATTTCCATTGACGATACCTGGGAATTTTTCTCTGTCGTTTTTATTTTATCTTGATTTTGTGTAACATGCGCTTTCTTTTCGCCCAGTGACAAAGACTTTACTGGCGAACTCGCTATGTTAGCGTTTAATAATTTATTACTGCTATTGCTACTACTACTATTATTGTTATTTGCTACCTTTCTTTGGAGTTTCAATTTTTCACGCTCCAAGATCTCCTGCTTCAAACGACGATATTCCTCTTGTTGCGACACAGGAAGATGCCTCACAGCCTGCAACAAATAAGAAAAGCTGCAAAACAAATTAGGAAAATTTCTATGATCGATCAGTTTCTTTTTCAATAATAAATCCTCAAATTGCGAAAATAATAATCTCTAATAATTAATCGCTTTCTACTCGTTACTAAAAGGGGTCAAACATCCTTTGAAAAAAAGAACTGTTAAGTGTTTCAATAAACTGATTACTATATCAGTAATTGATGATATTTCATCAGTTAACTGAATAGTAATCATCAGTACTGATATAGTAATCAGTTTATTGAAACACTTTATCAGTTCTTTTTTTTATGGGATAATAATACGCAATTGCCTTACCAGTGGCGTGTGCATATTAGATGAACTGTTATTCGTTTGCGGCACATCTCGTTTTGTCGCTTGCGTGGGCAAACTGGATGACTTCGCCGCGGCAGCAGATTGTTCTTGTTCTGTTCTTACTTCGCGAAGAAACTTATTCAAGTTCTTCTCGAAGTCAGCGGGAATTTCTTGAGGTGCCTGCTTCTCCACGATCGGTACAGGTTCGTTTCTTTCGCTCTCGGACTCGCTGTCCGTACTGTCGGAACCTAAACTTATCACAAAACGCTGAGTGTCGGACACGTGCGATATTTTTGACGCGCCAACGTTAGGCTTTGCATTGTTATCAAGTTTTCGTAGATTTACTCTTCTCTGCACAATCATATTCTGATATTTCTTTTTGGTATTATTCATCACCTTTGTGTTTGTGAGCGCTTTCTTCGGCACTTTCTTCGGCAGACTCTTTGCTGCGTCCACGCTGCTGCTTCTTTTCCTACCACTTTGCACCGGGACAGACAGATTATTAATCTTTTTCTTTACAGTTTCCGATGAAACTGTTAATGGCTTCGACAGCAGCGACAACGGAGCGATATTGCTCGCTGTTGCTTTAGTCACAGTTACTATAGCATCTGCCATTGTTTTTAATGTAGGCGTTTGGACATTTGTTGCGGTAGAGTTTGTGACAGGAATAACTGGAGCAACTGAAAGACAATTAGTGTCTGGGGTTGACTTGGTTCGTTTCAAAGACGCCAATAAGAGTGCTCGTAATTCGTTCTCATCCTCATCGATGCTTTGTCTCCTATTGTTAGCACACTTTGTAATATTGGCTTTATCGGATACACCAAGGTCAGAATTTTCTGACGCGAGTCGTGTTGACAAACAGTGGGATTCGATTTGTTCCCCTTGCAAATATTCTGTGGACGTTGACAGCGCTGCGTGATTGTTTTTTTCCACGCTTCTCTTTTCTGTTGTAACACCACCGAAGTTGACAGGCTCCTGAGTATCAGTGACATTTTGCAATATTGATAACAAAATCTCTTCATTTTTTATCGAATTTTTCTGCGCATTAGTGTTATCGTTGCTCTTACTCTGATCAGGTTCTGTTGCAGCCTGCTGGTTTAGAGTGGGCGCATGCACAATATTTGCATCTCCATTCACGTCAACAACAGAACACAAACTCTTTTCATTTTCAAGCAATCGCACGGTGTCTATACTCTTGCGCCAGTTCTTTTTGATACTTTTCCGCTTTTTGCTCCGAGCAAGAGTAGCCTCACTACTCATGGACGGTGTAGCAGAGACATCAGGATGCTCTGATTCATCTGTCTCGTGATTCTTTTCGAGCGACTCTCTTTGATTCTCATCGTTATCCAAAGATTCGTTCATCGAAGTGTCGAATGTGGCAGCCGCTGATAACACGGGCGCGGATTTTTTCGCTACTTGCAATTTTATCGGTTTGAAGATATTGCTACTCGCATCCGCAGCAATAACGACCACTGGCTGCATCTCGGCACTCTTGAAAGTTGGTTCTGGATGCGGCATTTCGAGCTTCTTCTTCAGATGTTGTCGCAGCTGCTTGTTTGACTTCAAGATAGGCACGGGCACTAGCGTCCTATTGATTAACGTAGGTATTTTATTCTCATCCTTAGTAATGTCTGGGACATCTTGCATATACAGAGGTTCTCGCAACGTTTCCTCCGTAGCTGGACACGATGTCACTTGCTTTGGAATGTATTCTGTGTCCGGTAAATGTCTATTGTCAATGGGACAGCTCAACGCATTATTCTTTGAATCGCCGATCGTTATCGACTCGCTAGGCGATAATGATTTGGCGTATTCTCTAGCATATGCCACTGCTGTCGGAACATCTGTAATAGAGAATCCGGGATCTTTCCGCGTTTCGTAAGCGGACTTATCATTTCTCAATGTGGAGTCCACGTTTACAAATGCATCGTTGGAAGGTTGTTCCACCGTCTGCTGCGCTTGCAGCGAAGGAACGACAGTGTCGAGGGGAGAAACGGGAGACGGGAAATCCTTAGACCCTGGAAGAGCATGTAACGTGTCCGGCACGACGGCCGTCGAAGAATAAGTTCCTTTCCGACAGCAAATTCCATCTATCAGATCACAGACGATACCATCGCCGTGAAGGTTTTCGAGAGCTTTTCCCGTTGCGTCGTTTAAATCTGAGTGGAATGCCTCGCTGCCATACTGATAAGGCAAGTAAGTATCGTCATAGTAGGACGTGTTTGACGCGAGTTCGTCCATCACGCCGTCGTCGAAGACCGGGCTACCGATCGTCTCGTTTACATTAATAAACGACACATCGGACGGCTCGAGACCGAGCAAAGCTGTATCGATAGGAATATTCTCGGTGATCTTGTCGGTTGGCGAGTATGGCAATTTTTCTTTCTCCCTCTCGACGTCGGTATCCAGGTCCATGTCCTCGATGTGATTGCTGTCGTGCGATGGGCTATACGGCGACGACGCGCTGTTCAATCGCTCGTCGTTGGGCACGGGTATGTCATCGAGGAAACTCGTAGTGAACGGACTCTCACTGCGAGTGGACCTCTTGGTTTTAATACCACGTCGAACGCGATTCTGATGCTTCTTCATGACCGCCGAACGAAGCGCGATCATGCGCAGCTGCAAGGCCTCCTCGTCCTGATCATCATCCAGAGCCAATCTCTTCTCTATTTCTGCCAGCTGATCCGAGCATCTATTGGTCTTCTTCTGTTTTGTTTCTAATGCCTTTTGTCGCAGTAATGCCAGATCGTCCTCATCGTCGGCATCGTTGACGTTCATTTCGGATCGAACTTTCGATTTTCTCTTTAAATGCATCGCGTGGTCATCGCTGTCGGCTTTCTTCAGCATGTTCGACAGTTTCTCCTTCAGCGATGATGATTCTTTAGTCCGATTGACGCTTGGCTCCGACGCGTGTGCACCTATAGAATCTAGACGTTTCACCTTCTTCAACAATCGCGTCACTTCGCCATGCCTGTCGACGTAGGAACGAGTGGACGACGGCGAATTCGACTTCAGCGTTTTCTTCGCTGCTCTCACGGGCGAGTGACGCCGGGGACTACGTTTCGGCGATTTGATTTTTCGCGGGGATTTCTTCAGTATCGGTGATCTGGAATGATTCAGCGGAGACCGGGACGATCGAAGGGACGGTCGTGCTGCTACCGGCGACTTGTATCTTCGGATAGGTGATCTTGAAATCACCTTCGAACGGGCACTCTGTCTGCGAACCGAATTTACTTCCCTATATATTTTCAGCGAGCTGAAGTTTGCTATAGGCAGATCGACGGAGGACGGAGAGATCAAGTCATCGATAGTAAGGGGTTCATAATCCTTTTTCTTCCTCTTTTTTTTTTTCACTTTGGCTTTTGAGCGATTGGACGTGTCCGTGAGACCGACGATCTCCATGTCGCTGTCGCTAGAGATAGGCACTAGGTCGTCGTTTTTCTCTTGCAACGTCGACGCTGTGTGCTTTGTCGCGACGCATCCCGTTTCCCTGACATGGTGTCGGTTTTCCTTCCCTTTGACTGGATCTTATAAAATAACATTAGCTGCTACTTGATTAAAAAACAATATACCGGAATGAATGGGGATTACTCTAATTATTTACATTTATCTATTGAAAGACATGGTTTTTATTATATGTTCAGACTCGTAAGACTAGTTCTTAAGAATATGATTTCATTAATAACAATCTCCGTATAAAAACTCTTATAAAAGTTAAAAGCAAAAGTACATATAGAATATTGTACCATGACAATAATTAGAGAAAACTGTATTAAAGTACAAGGATCTATATTGGAATACCATATAACAGTTGTGAATTGTTTCTGTATTTGTATATAATTGTATATATCAAAAATCCATCAATCCTAACGTAACAATACTCTTTGCTTATTTTATTTACATAGGTAAATAATATTTACTTTATTTATTTAAATATACTGAAAGATCTAAGGAAATAATGTCTCTAAATCTCTTAATGATAAAAGCAACTGCAAAACACGGTTGAAAGAAAGGAAAGTTATCTCGAATGGTAGATACTAGGCATCCAGGATGATTTTACCTCTCCTGCTCTGGCTCTTGTGACGATACGTTGCATTGCACCAGGTCGCGCACTCGCCCCAGGATTTGCAGTCAGGACACGCGCGTGTTTTGCCCTGGACGACGTAGCTGCTGGTCAAGTGGCCCATGCCGCCCTCCTCAGACGAACTGACATCCTCCAACGAGATCTCGCCCTCCTCCTTCTCGTCGTCTAGGATGTCTATCGTTTCCGTGCAACCGCTCGATAAATCGCTCGCCATCATTCAAACTTACCCAGCAGCGAAGAGTGAAATTTATATTGTCGTTGCCTCTTAAGGAAACCCGCTCGCGAATCACTCCTTAAGACTTGATATTAAATTACACGGAGGATACGATCGGGAAAAAAGGAATTTGACATACCCTTCCGACAAACTGTATCCAAAGGTGAAAGAAGGAGAATGGACATACGTGTCTCGTCGCAGATTCTCGTGGCGTGTAAGATTACTTTTATGTATAAAAAAGATAAAGATAAAATGGAGGCGAAAAGAACGTCCGACGTCCCGGAAGTACGTGTGGCCAAGCGCGAATTTCGTTACTGCAAATTTAATGGTGCTGAGACGCGAATAATTAACGTGCACTGTCAGCAACGAGTAATCGCAACCTTCATTAAATACCTTTACCCCCCTTGTCGATCGTCCAACTAATCAACGACGTTAGAGACCATGGCGGCCATATTGCATATTTGTCCGTTCGTACGTAGAAAAATCTACGTTGTGCGTTCCTATTGGCTACGTTCAACAGAAAAGTAGCTTGATCATTGCTTAGTGATTCGTTAATATAATTAGGTCTTGCTTTCAGTTCCTCTCTAATTAGTTGAATTCTAATCTTCAATATCAAATTTGTAGCCTGATATGAGCTTTAAGAGGATGCTATACCTAAAGCTGAACTTCCTCAACGTCGGTACTGCAAATTATTTTTTCTGCAGAAGGGAAAGGGGGAATGCTAA
>QKQZ01047944.1:0-12255 GCA_003595255.1 Solenopsis fugax
AGGTCGGTCTGCTGACTCGCTAAAGCTTAGACTTGGCGCGCGTCGCGACCGCGCCTCTTGATAGATGCATCTATCTCAGTTCGTTTTATCTTAAGCGTCCTGAACATCATTGCGAACCAATTAAAAATTGTCTAAACGGTGTACAATTTCTTATTCTATGAATTGGGATCAGTGAAATTTTATTGATTTTAGTACTATACTTATCAGTGAAGTATGCATTGTCTTTTAATGGTAATACAGTAGAGCCTCCCATATCCAAAGTTCCATTATCCGAATACTTTAATATCCGAACATTCTACTATCCGAATGTTCCATTATCATCAAGTATTAACTTTGTTTTCTTTATGTAAAGAATTTGAGTTTTTTTGAATATATGAAGTCCTTTTTGTTAAAAATTTCAGTTTCTGTTTGAATAAATGAAATTTAATATAAAAATGTGCACGCGCCACGTTTATTCTATTATCCGAAAATTCCCTTATCCGAACAATTTTGTCTCCCTATTATTTCGGATATGGGAGGCTCCACTGCACTCCGATTCCGATTTCACTGAAGAAATGGAAAGAACGATTTTGTTGAAAATATTAACTATTACCAAATCCTTTCTTCAGTGCAACGTAATTATTTTAATGATCCAACATAATTATTTTCATATCTGTTTTTTTTTAACAAAATCGTTCTTTCAGTGTTAGAGTACTTGAGGATCTCTAACAATAAGTGTATCGTCGCGAACGTGATTAATTGTAGCAAAGGATACGATCTGCGTGACGTATTTGTAACTCGGGTGGTGTCACGAAAACTTTCCGCTCACGGAACGCTGTTTTAGGAAAGCAGTTTTACCCGTCTAGAACGAACTTAGCGAGTTCTGATTCGTCCGATTCGGGCGAACGGAGAAGAAGGAAACGAAGAGAATCGGTCGTTTGCTGCCGCATCGCGTTTTAGGGCGCATTATTTTCCCGTATTTATCGTCCCGTCTCCCGCTTTCTGTCTCGGATGAGTAACTCGGAAACGAGCAGCGTGCCGCACACGTATACCGCACCATGGAGATTTCCGGAATAATTCCAAGAGCAACCTTAAAGTTGGCCGTCCGCCTAGGTGTTCCTGGCGCGTCCGTGGGATAATATCCTACTTGGGCGTCGCTCTCCCGCGGCCAATTATTATCTTCTGGGCAGCTGCCAGGCGAAGAAAACCACTTACGTGACACGCTAATAATGGATGCCTGCGCCCGTACCGGATTACGGGAAGGCTTTTGTTCATTAGCATGCCATTTCTGTTTAATTGACACCTTTGACCCAACGGCACTGACACGTAATAGATATCCTCGTCACCTTGCGGGCCGATCGGCCCTCCGTCAATGTCGATCTTCTTCATAGATTACGTATCTATTTCGACGTTTTATCTCCGAGTATCTCGGATCCATATTTATGTAGCCGTTTCTTCACTGAGGATCTCAGTTGATCTCAGCTTTGAAGCATGATATTTTAATAAATGAATCTTGAGAGATTAGATTTCAGTTTGATATACGTTACATTGTATTTAATCACGATTTAATCGAGAACTCATTCCACTTAGGTGAAATTCATTTTGAGACATTCTATATTTCGCGGTTCAATAACTGATCCTTGAAAGACCTTTTATATATATATATATATATATACATATATATGCATGTATTAATATTAATAATTTCTCCTATCAATTAAAATCTCTCCATTTTTGACATTTTACATTTAGATTTCATTTGGATTTCAGGACAGAATTCTGATTGTAATTTTATTTTACAGAATACATTTTACAGACTGTGTAATTTTAGACACAGCGTATTTTGATATACGCGTGTATTTTTATATCTGTTTTATATGTGCTACATTTCGTTTTCCTTTAAATGTTTTTTGTACTGTACGGTGCATAAAATTACAAATTAAATAAAATTCTAATTTCTATATTTTTAAAGAAAAATTTGATAATTGAATATAACAATTTAAATTTCCTCTCGGTAAAGTTTACGTCAATCAAATTACAACATATTTCAAATTCGTGCAATGGTATTTTTATTAAGTTTCTAAAATTATTATTGTAAAGGATGCTAACAAATTTGTGATGCGTGATAATGTTCCATGTATTGATTTGAAATATAAATAATCGAATATCTGAGGAAATTTAAAAAGAGTAATCGAGAAAAATCTGTATTACAAGACGTATATATCTATATTGCAAGATGAAGTATATATTTCGGCACAATGACAACGATTAGCGCGCTGTCTTGATGTTTGTTTTTGCGACGCGCTGCTACGGAAGGTTGCTGCCCTGCCATTCGCACGATACTCGAGCAGACAGGTGTAGTGTAACGCTAACGTGTTCTTTTGTAGACGCAACTGAAAGAAATGTTAAGAAAAATTTTTTACAATTGTTATAATACGACATTAGATGTATGTATCGACTTTATACATACTATACACGCAGTTTTTTTGTAACTTAATATTATTTAGAAATCATAATTTTATTTTAACAAGATGGCATATTTTCATTAACGTAGTAGTAATGTAATTTATAAAAACATAAACTCAACCATATGTTGACTTTAAAATGACCTTAAACATAAAAAATTACATTTAATTTAATTAATATATACCATCCGTCGGGCACATGTGATCTTACAGATTCATGGTAAACATATTTTCAAATATTTAAGTTTTTAATTTGTTATAAATATGTTTACCATGAATCTATGAGATTACATGCGCTCGACGAAGGTTTAAAATCAACATATCCTGTATGATTGAATTTGCTTTTTTTACGAACATTGCTACATTAATGAAAATATGTCATCGTATTTACAAAATGTTGATCTCGAAACGTAAAATAATAAGCATGGAAAAATGCTATCACAATATTTGCCTTTTGAAATGAACAACTTCTCCCTTTGACATTTTTTCGTATCATTAACAACTGAAATATTCTAAATGATCGTGTTAAAGAAAACATCTTGTATAACTCCATACTATGTTAACGAAAAGAGCATTAATATACATAAGCGTTAAAGCTCATATCAGTCTACACATTGGAGATTGAGGATCGCGAATTGAAGATTAGAATTCGATCAATCAGATAATTTTAATTTTAATCCTCTTCGTTTTAATTGATTTTAATCTCCATACGCATTCTGTCAAATTCTAATTCGATCATATTTTAATCTCCACTTCGCAATCCTCATTTTTCAATGGGTAGTCTGATATAAGCTTGACGATTAGTCCGCGCATTTAACTTTCGCTATTCGCCTTATAGCATGTTAAACATTTTGCGACAGAGACGAAACCACGGCGCTCATCTTTTTTGTGTACCGCGCACTTTTCCAAACACGTTTGCCTTCGTGACTCGAGCTGGCAGGCAATCCTGTCTTGTCGAGCGATATAGTTCCTCGAGTCGCTATCGTTTTCCATGAATAATTAACAATTTTCAGTACGATGAATTAACTCGAGCGGTTTATTAATTTCAGATAGACATTGCGCGCGCGCACGTGAGAGTGAGTGAGAGAGAGAGAGAGAGAGAGAGAGAGAGAGAGAGAGAGAGAGAATAGCAATTATAAATTGTTGTATATTTTAGTTATTTCGCCGTTTAAATTCCAATACATCTTGTATTGCGATTTGAATTTTTTACGGACTTGCTCATCGTTTTCAAATTGTGAAAATGATGTGATACGTGCGACTCGATCGAGCGTTATTTGAATAGCGGAATGTTGTGGCGCATCGGATGTTCATTAATAATACGTGCATTTTGCAACCCTATGCGTTCAAAATGTAGCGCGTGTATTCCAACGATGTGCCGAATATCGAATGCATATTTTCAGACAGACCGCTTGGGTTCTCATTAATCATTGATTTGACTCGTGCGAGTGAAGCTCAGGATGAAGTTTCTGACATAATATTTGAATTTTTCCGCCAGTAAAACGGCACCGATACGGAATGGATTAATTCACAGCTGATGTTTACACGGAAAAAATGATTTTGCTAAAGTACCTAAAAATTTAGATATAGATTTGAAAATAATTTGTTGGACTTTCAAAATAATTATATACAGGGTATTTCACGGAAAGTTGCTGCAATTAATTAGCTCTTTTGTAACGTTCACGGTATCGGAAAAAATAAAATTTAATATAACATTTTGCAATTTTACTTTAGTATTAATTATATAAATTTTGTTATTCTTTACAATGGAAAATTTTTATTTAATTTTATTAGTTTTTCTAAGAAATAACAAAAATCATATTCTAATGATATGATATTTTCGAAGTATACACTGTTATTATTTGAACAAGAATCAATTTTTTTATAAAAACTTTATAAAACTCTCTCTCTAAACAATTTGTTATGCCATTAACCACTTTTTTAATGACTCCAATTAACTTTAATGACTCCTTTTTTGTTTTTGGGTTTTCAAAGTAACAGTTATTCTTAATGTAATGTATCCCTTTAAAAAGTAGGCCAAAGATGTGCCTCAGCGGAAAAAATAATTTGGTTCTTATTAATTTTCTCAATTTCAAATAACCGAGTCATCGTCTTGCAGAATTCTACGCGTTGTTTCATAGCTCGTTTTGTTAACAACTGGTGAGTTATTTTGTAGAAATGTATTTTCAAAAAGTTTTGTAGAATTGTATTTAGCAAAGATTGAGAGATTCCGAGTTGAGTCTTGAGCTGCTTTTCTAATGGAATTTGGATTTTCTTTGAAATAATCCTTCACATCGTTTACTGTTTCCTCTATTACTATTATATCGTTATGCAGAACTCAGTAAATCGTGTCTACATCCTGAATAATATTGTATTGCATAAAATTTTCGATTACTCTGCAAAAGATGAACGTGAAATTGATTTAATAGATTAAAAATAAATCAAACTCGTATTAGGAAATTATGGCACCTAAAATAAATCTTTTCTTCCGTCATGAGGTTACTCAATTTTTAACTTTTTGCTTCAAAGACAGTTGGAATAAAAGTGCGAAGGTACAAGACTACGGATTAGAATAAAAGTCCGAGGTACAAGACTACGGATAATAGAACATCTATTTAAGTCAGAGGAGGAGGCATGCATTTAGTTTTATCAACTTCCCGTGGAACTTCTTGTAGAACACTCAAATTGGTTGCTACATAATAAAAAGGATTTTGTATTTATTTTAAAACCGATTTTTGTTAAAATTTTTGTATAGAATTTTTGATATATTCGAGTGTTGATTTTTAATGTGATTATGATATTAAATATTTTGTGTTAAATTGATATTCAACATTTCTTAGTGTTCAAATTTATGGGTAAATGAATAAGTAACACAAAAATAATGTATTTATGAAACGTTAATTCTAAGATAAATAAATAAGATGTACGTATCAACATATTGCAGATGTTAATTTTACTGAAATATGTTTCCACAATTTGTTTCAAAATTGTATCAAAGTGTTACACTTTTTTGTTAATTTTTTAATATAATATTTGTGTTTATTTTCTAACAAATTCATCTTGTGTTAAATTAACTCAAAAATTTGAATGGACCATTTGAGACATCTTGTGATTTGTGTTAAATTTAACACATATTTTCGAATTGTGTAGAATGTCAAAACTTTTTACAGTATTGCTCACTATGCTTGAGAGTCCTATAGAATTTTGGTGGTCCAACAAAATTATTTTCATATTTGTGAATAACTAAATTTTTAGGTTCTTTAGCAACATCGTTCTTTTTGTATATTTTTAACAAAATAGTTTAACTGTAATCTCGATTTAACTTATTTTTCGCCTTTTTTAATTCTTAGAACACTATATAGAAAAGATGAAGAATAAATGAAACTTAAAGTTAACCTATATCAGTAAAGATAGATGAAGACTGGCAAAGAATGCATCGTAGTTTAATCAGCGAGCACTATCGTGATTAACCCCTACGGATATTTATCTTTACTTTTATCCCATATGTTTATTCATATCACGTCATATATGAGACGGTGATCGGCCACAAAGGGCGAACGTGTACGCCGTTTATCATTCAGAATGCGAAAAGTGCGCGAGGTGTAGCTGGGAGCAACAGGTGTAACATTCGCCGTGACGCGACCGTGGAGCTACTCTTGGCGCGTGAAGTTGGTCAAACTCCCTTCGCCATTTTAGATTCATCCGTCGCGATAATTTTGCGGGCGGATGTCGTGAATATATCGAGCACGTCGCAGCTTGGTGCGGATCGCGCCCTTCTCGCGCTGTTCGTCGCTCGCAATTCAGTAAAGCGCTCGTCGTGTGCGGTCGGCCTCGTCGCGTCTCGGAAGTGCCGTGCAAACAGCCGTGCGAGCATCGTTTGGTGAGCGCCGGTCGTACTTAACCGTTTCCCGAGTGTAGTATTGTGTGCTGTGCGATGTAGTGTGAACCTGCATGAAGAAACAACAATGGGGTGAGAGAGAATGGGAGAGGAGGAGCAGACCTGAGAGGTATTGGGTGACGACGGAACAGCTTGCGAGGTGACTTATTATTAATTCATCATTTGTAATTTGCGGAATTAATCCTTTCTCCTCGCAACAGTCGCATGGCGCGCCATTTTATCTTAATGTACAATGTATATATTATAATACAGGGTTGGGTAGTTAAAAAGTTAAATAATAAAGTTAAAGAGTTAATAACTTTTAATTTAACTTAGTTAATTTTAAATAATGTAATATTTAACTTTCATTATTTTTGAAACATATAAACTTTAATTTATAAACTTTTTTCCTAAGTTAAAAATGTATCTATATAAAAGAAAAAAATTATAAATGAAACAATACATTTCTACATAAAAAATATTTCTTTTTTATTTCATATAAACGCGACATTTACAAATAAAATATTTAATTTATTTGATTCATATTATAATTGTGTTATAATTGTTCATCTATGTTATAATTGTTTTAAATAATCTAACTTTAAAAACTTACAAATTTTTAATTTAATATGAATAATGCTTTTCAGAATTAATTTTTAATTTAACTCAAGTTTATTTAATTTTAACGTAATTTTTAATAATTAATTTTTTGTTCATGTAACTTTTAATATAACTAAATTAATTTTATAAGCCATTTGAACTTAATATAGTTGAAAAAAATGTATCAACTTACCCAACTTACCCTGTCATATGTATAGAAAATATTTCTTAATTTTATATAAGATATTTTTTAATATTTAATAGGAGATATAATTTCATACAGAGATATTTAGAATGTTTACTTTTTCATGTATATAACCACCGTGAATATTACAAGTACACAAGATGATTATGCGACAAAGTAACACAGATATAATGAAAAAATTAACACAAACAATGTAACACTTTTATACAATTTTTGAAAACATATTGTAGAAGCCTATTTCTTCAGTGAAATTAATATTATTTATAACATTTTGAGATGTACATTTAATTCATTTATCATAAAATTTACAAATCAATTATTTTCATATTAATTTTTCATTTACTCATAAATTGGAATATTTTAACACGAAACAGTACTGAATATATATTTAACATAAAGTATTCAAATAACATAATCACATTGTGTTGAATTAACACTTGGGTATGTTAAAAATTTAACATAAATATTTTAAAAACTAAAAGAGAATTTTGATTGATTATTTGTATTAAACATCAAATTAATCTGAACCAAATAATTTTCTAAATCACTAAAAGTTTGTATATATGGTTTTTTTTCCTACATTTGCAACCGTCTTTTTCTTTACATTTCATGATTCTGAGAAATTTGCACATTGCAGATTTTTTAAGATATTTCCGAATGTTAATTTAATATAATATGATTGTATTATTTGAATATTTTGTTTTTAAATTAATATTAAACATTTTGTAGTTAAAATAACATATTTTATAAGAGAATGAATAATATAAAAATAATATAGTTTAAAAATTCCAAGATAAATTAATAAAATTTACATGTTAATTTATCATATTACTCAATGTCAATTTTACTGAAGAAATATGCTTCTACAATTTGTTTCCAAATTGTATCAATGTGTTGTATATTTCTTGTTAATTTCTTACATATTTGTGTTAATTTTTATTTACCTTATGTTATTAAATTAACGTAAAAATTTGAGTGGACTATTTGGGACACGTTAGATTTGACACAAAATTGTTTACGGGAAATTGTTTAGTAAATATGTATTTAAATATAGATTATTAAGAGATTAATACGCGCGATAATTTTGAGATATTAATTATTTCGGACGCGAGTCGAGTTACCGAGATGTAAATGTTGGCTTTATAGTGTTGCTGGTGGCAGAGTGTGGAGCAGTGTATATCGTTTGAATTGCGCGGCGATTTTCCGAGAACGAAAGCGTACGTGTTTCGCAAAGCGCACATTCTCTCTCGCGAGTCGCGATAAGCCTTCCCGAGGCTATTACCATCGTTACTTTGTCGTACACGCGTAACTTCTCGAGAAATCGGACCCTTTTTACATGTCAGAACGCCCGTCCATTTTGCGTCGTTCCAAGCCTCTGCACCCGGCGATTTTTTTGTCGCACTTCAATGACGGCAAACTGCGCCCGTAATCACGAATCGATCGTATTGTAGCAAGTGGCGCTTTTATGCGCTCGCTCGACTCGAGCTTATAACACGGTCGCCGCTGCAACCGCGCCTCCATAATTATTAGTCCACTTAAGTAGCCGTACGTTACGTTGAAACCAGATAAAAAGACGGACAATTTTCGTAGCCGTCTTCTTGTCTCGCGCCCATGATTCCGCCTAATGTACTGCTATTTATTACCCTTTTTCTCGTTGCCGCATAATCAGTAACGCGATGTTTGATTTCCCGCAAATCATCGTGTGAAACTGAAAGCTCTTGCAACTACTCTTTCGAGAGAGATTGCCTAAATTTCTTTCTCTTTTTGCGTAGATACTCAACAAGGTCTTTCTAATTGCGATAATGTTTTTGTAGCAGCGCAAATTTCGATTTTATCTCATTCGGAGCGAATTTGTTTCTTGAGCTGCGAAGATCGAGAAACTGCATCCGATAAATCATCTTCAGCTTTATCATTGTATCATATCACTTTCATCGCGTTAATGTTACGCTGCGTCGTAATTGCCGAGATATCGACAAGCTTTGGTTACATCTGCTTAACGATCGGATACATGTCAATGAATATCCTGGTTACAACGAGAATGGATAGAACCACCGTGGTTTGTGGCAGACGAGTCAGCTAATCGGATATTCTCTAAAGATGGTAAGCCCATTTATACAAGACATCAAGCAGAGTATCGCTCCGTTACAGAGTCGATGCTGGGGCGCGGGTATCGTCGATTACTCAGCTTTATCGTCGCAACGCGCGCGACTCTTTTGTCCTTTCGCCAAATTGCCTCCGCGCGAGAACGATATATTCGCGTGTATGTCGCACGTTTCCGAAAGAGAGCGAAAGAGAAAGAGACGAATCGCTCGGTTCGTGCAATTCGCTTTCATCGTACCCGACCGGAAAGTTTCCCGCCGGCACGGATTAAAAAAATGGAAAAGAGGATTATCAACTTTGAACACAATATGCCCGAGAAAATTATTTTATTAATCTTTCGATGTTCATGCCAATTTCCCAGACGTAAGTTTTTAAGTAGGATGAGCAAAATTTTTCATGTAATAGCATGTTCATGATGTTAAAAATTATATTAAACTGTAGTAAATAAACACATTATTGCGCAAAATAATATGTAATTGTTTTTTAATTACATAGAAATTATAAATATAATAACAAAACAATTTTATTATAAACATAATCGAAGGTTAACAGCCAATAACGAGCAAATTAAAGTACATCTTTAATACGTATATATTTCCTTTATTTTCGAATATATCTATATCTTCTGATTATTCCATTCAAATCGAATTTTATTAATATTAGTATATAGACACAGCGATCGTTAAATCCACCGTTAGATTGTTAAAAACATTTTATATAATTTGCACGAAAACACACATACTAATGTTAATAAGACATTCACTGAAGAAGACTCTGTATTCGATTTGGATAGAATAATTAGAAGATACAGATATAATCGAAAATAAAGGAAATATATACGTATTAAAGATGTAGATTTAATTTGCTTGTTATTAGCGGTTAACCTTCGATTTATTACGTTTATAAATAAAGCAAGTTTGACTTTGTTATTTATTAATTTTATTATAGTTCTCATTTATGGGACGAATGGCTTACTCTCCTTAGGAAAGGTTAATCTCGTATATTTTTACAACCTTATATGTTTCAAATAATTCTGCAAAATTGCGCAGAAGAATATTTTGGTACAATATTTTGATGTAACATTTATTCCCTCCGTGTCTTTCTCTTATCTCTGTCTCTTTTTCTCTTGGATTACCAAAGAGAGGCAAGCTGCTGAGATTGATGAATTAAAGTCGGCTGACGTATGATTCGCGGATTATTAAGCGTGTACCAGAGTGAGTCAGCGCGACGCTGGTTCTCGAGGAAAGTTACAGGGAACTCGGCGAGCCCGGGCAGTGACTTGACCAATTCTATCTGATTACCTCGCTGAAAGTTTCGAGAAAAACTCGCTAGCTCGTCGGTAGTTGGCCCGAAATCTCGAGCAAACGAGTCCATCCCGCGTTGAATCCAAGTCGATTTCGCTAGGGTCGTTTTCGCCTGAAAACGTCCCGATTCTCCAAACTTTCGAAAGCGCGTGCATCCCTCGCGTGGGTATATCGCGTCACAGAGAGGTGTGTCCGATCGATCGAATTCTGAAGAGTTTTTACGCATTACATTGTAATATTATAATATTTGCGAGTGTCACACCATATTGTCCATTACGTCATTAACGACGACTGGCCGTTGAGTGATCATCGAGTAGCGGCATTTCCAAAATGGGATTACGCATTCGTCGTATTTACATAAAGGCGATTAGCATGCGCATAGTCGGGAGTTAATTGACGTGACTGTAGCACGTATAGCACTAATAAATGGCCGAACTTGATCTAATTACCGCTCGCTGTCGCATGTATTGACGTGTGCATCGAAACGTAAACGTTAATTTCGGGTCTGCACTCCGGCATGTAATTGCATCTATTCGCTTATGCTCGATTGGTCACGGCGCTCATCGCAATCGTTTCCGTCGCGCCGCGGTTTCATCACACTCGAAAACAAATACTTTATATATTCATAATTTTATATCAGTCGTCTCTCGCTCGTGTAATAATCACGCAATTACAATTATATTACGTTACGATGAAATGTGCTTTAACAGAGGGAACTATAACTTTATATCGCACCGCGTATTCACAAAATGTAGCCTGCCACGTAGAATTATTATCAGCATTATTATCAATTTTTGTTGAATTACATATTTCCGATGTACTAAATTTTAAATCTAATTTACTAAAACCTGTTTCATATTTCAATAGTTCGAAATTGTATTGATTGTGCAGTCGTAGTCGTACCGTTGCCAATGACAATCTATTTCGTAGTGAATTACTTTTATTTTTCCGTGAAATTTGCCAAGTTGCCGAGAATATGCGAACATATATAATAATTAATTGTATATATCTTGCATTATCATATTATCATGTTTCCGTTTTATGATCACTTTCCGTTTAATTAAAATCGTTTGGTCATTTTCAGCTAGTCTAATTAATTTTCGGCATAAAGTTTAGCGGTTTATTTCCGTTTGGCTTAGCACACGGTCGCGGAAAATAGTGCTCATTCAATTATCTGAATTTAGCGAACGTTCAGCGATCACAAACGTTTAATTTATTTTAATTTATTTCAGACTGTTATATACATATTAATTCGTAAATTCCTAAATGTAGATCGCTATTTTAATATTTGTTCTAGCTAACTGATATTCGCAACTTCTAATTGTAAATATCAGCAACCTATTACCAACGTTATTTCTCTCTCGTCATCAATGTCAAATATATATTTATCGTCACGTCAAAAATATTCATCATATTCGATTTCTATCTCTCTTTCTGCACACCTATATTTTTTTCGTTTCTTTTATCTGTATTTTCATATTAATTACTGACATTATACATAAATTTAAAAAATTTTTGAACCAAAGCATAATTCACATTTTAATTTATGTTTAAATCCTTCCAATTAAAAATATTTAAAAAATGTATATGGAGCTTAATATTTTTGGTCAAGACTGTGTCGATATATATGTGTGTGTGTGTGTGTGTGTGTGGGCGCGCGCGCGCGCGCGTGTGCGTTTGCGTGTGCGCGTGCGTGCGTGCGTGCGTGCGTGCGTGCGTGCGTGCGTG
>QKQZ01047944.1:12317-23642 GCA_003595255.1 Solenopsis fugax
TGTGTGTGTGTGTGTCTCTTTATTCATTATTATACAAAAAATTATTATTTATATTCACAATTTCCCATATATGCGAAATATGATTGGAATAAACCAAACGGTTGTATTGCGGGAGCACACATCGGCGAATATCACCCTACTCAGGTTCTTCAAAGCTATTGAACGATAAACTTCTATAATGAACCTCATTGGTCGCTTTATCACATCATGACTGCATCTGTACAAGGCTCTGCTGCTGCAGACTGCATTTCTTTTCGAAAGTACGCCGTTTCTTCGGCAACGACACCCATTTTACGCGTCCGCGATCATCATACTGCCGTGCGCTTTGGGACTTGGCATCATCACGATATTTATAAAGACATAAAAACGGTGGGTAGAGTGTCGCGCCTGCGAAGTACATCCCGTGTATAAACGACCCCTTAAGCACTTAATATACGACCGGAAGATGCATCGTCGGAATTCCGATAAGCCTCGATTCTTACGCTTTATTGCCACCGTATAATAACCGTAAAATGCGTTACATTATGTAGAAAAAAATTAGTAGCGAATTAAAACTAATATATTCTAGTCAACAATTATTGTCTCATATATAAGCAAGAATATAAAATCTTCAGACTTGATAATCTTAAGTTTCAGCGAAACATGTTATTTCAATATTATAATGGCTATCTAAAGAGCACAAGAATGTTAAAAAATTCAAATTCCTGGTTTTGAAGATTTTGTTATTTTCTATCCGATATTTTTTCTTCTCAACTCAAAAATTATTATTGAATAAAGATGAATATACTTTTCTTGACGAAACTGTACCAAAATTCTTCACATAAGCAGGTTATGTTTGTTTAAGATTATCAAATTCTTTAAAGGAGATTTTATACTCTGCTTATATGAAACAATAATAATTATTAAAAACAACATAATTATTTTTGTGCACTTATATTCTCCTATCGTGATTCTATTGCACAGAAAAAAAATGACTATCAAATCAACAATTCATTGTTTCATATATAAGCAAGAATATAAAATCTTCTTGGAAGAATTTGATAATCTTGATCAGACATAATTTGCTTACATGAAGAAACAAAATTTCTTTATGTTAGCAAATTATGTCTCTTTGAGATTATAAATACTTCCAAGGAGATTTTATATTCTTGCTTATATATGAAACAATGAATTGTTGATTTGATGCTAATTTTTTTTCTGTGTGCGAGATTTTTTCATATCAAGATGCATGCATGTCAATGATACTCGATGATATAAAAATTTTTGTTATTAATTATGATCCAATAATTGATTACATTGTAGATATGTTTATCATGATTCGCGATGCGATACGGTACATGTTTCGCGTACATGTCCCTATTTTACGGCAATGAAGACGATCTCATTGTGACGATTCCATTTGTGAAACCACTTGTGATTCGCTAACGATTATCATCGCCGATACATTGAGGTAATTGTTAATTATCGTTCTCGCGGAAAATGAAATCGCCGCCACCGCCACTGAACGTTAACGTGTGTCAACGTGACGCGGTGATAATTACGCGAGATCGCATCACCTGGACGAGACATACGCGACGCTATCTCGTTCTCCGTTCTTGCTTCGCTTCCGCGGAGGATTGTAATTCGTCCGGGACGCAAACAAGCGACACGTTGCTTTTGCACGCGCTTTTGCCCGTGTTTGCGCATACGTATAATCGGCGCGCACAGCTGTCGCGCGCTAGGCGTAAACGACGTAATTTGCCGGACGATGGCCGTTAAGGTACAGAAACGGAAGGTGGATTAATCGGAACGGGCCGATATTCCCTACAGCAGCATCCTGCTGCCCGTGGCGCGACAGATATCGATTAAACTCTCAGCCGTACGGCGCGCGGCGCGCTTCCAGCACGGCGAGCTTTTTTAATTAATCTTTGGATCGAGCTCGTCGGCCCATCTCTCTTATCTCTGTCGTGCTTTCATTATGCGTCATATCGTATAAAGTGTACGCGTCCGCGAATCTCCGCACATGCTCTACGCCTGAACCGCGCCCGATAATTACTCGTAAATTGGGCGCCGCACAAGTGCGATTTATTCATTCGACCTGGAGAACATAATTTGTTACCTAAGGCAAAAGCTTTAATTAATTTTGTAGTTCGAAAGGTGTGCTTCATAATGATCTATTTTCAAGCAAATTAGAAACATGGAAAGTTCTCGTGTACTAATTACAACATACTTGGATACTTCGCAGCTATGTTTCGCGATTACTTTTGACAGGGACTGTGTGAATTATACGCGAATTGTTTGCGCGCACTTCTCGATATCCTATCGGTCTGATGTACAACGTCTACCGTACATACTGAGAATTTGTCCGGTCAGTGCGGAACGTGACAGGTAATCGGAGACGTTACGTAACATTGCAGGATAACGTTTCTTTCCCTTTCCGTCATCTATTAACCGGCCGCAATGTATATATAACAAGACGCGGCAAGGACCACAGTCTAGTTAGCCGCCACGTACCTACCGTAGCTTTTATCTGAGAAACCCGACTGCCTCTTAGAGGTATATAAACCAAGATTGCATTGGTCAATAGGATCTGATTAAGAAAAATTGCTTTATTATTGTGTTATGAGAATATCGAAATTGCAAATTATCTTGAGAATAACGTGATTTTATTCCGTATATTTAACAAATCGATTCTGTAATCTAGTTTTCTCCTTATTTGATGACGTCCTAGATGTTTTAGCCTCTAAAGTCCGTTTTTATACCTTTAAACCTTCATGCATTTAAACTTTGTCGGAATACACTCTATTAATTATGTTGCAGCGTTTAAAAATAATAAACTCTTAGACTGTTTTTGAATAAACCATAATTTAATTATAGTACCCTAGATCCGAGTCTGCTTTAAAGGTTTTATTATCTGGAGATTGTTTGTCCAATCTTCAGAATATCGATTATCGACTGGCTCGGGAAATCAGTTAATCGCTTTTAATATGAATGCGCTGCATAACAATCCTGAAATATCTCCATTGGCTTCTATCAACAATTGAACACGTTTAATGGAGCTAGCTGCAAATAACCGAGAGCGTTTTCGATAGAAATTTCGTTTCAATTTGTAGTTTCAAATTCGACTCTGTTTTCTACTATCGAAAAATATTAGATAACATAACATTATTGATAAACAATTCTTATGTACCGAAAGTTTTCAAAATTTAGTACTAGTTTTGTTTCACGTGCTTTTGGACGTGATGATCGCAAAAGTTGTTAACGATGTTTTGTACATTTTTTATGATAGAATGTGTTACATGATAGATAATATTTCCTGTCAGGTTCAGCGATTGATCAAACACTCTTGCACATCGATGTTAATACTGGAACGAATGGATGTTCATTAATTCCACTATTGACAAGTATCGTATTCTATTTCTCTATCTTTGTTTCCTAAACGTGTAAAATCGCTAAAAGTTCTCTGAAGGTATTATAAATGTTATATTTTGCTTTTCTAATGCTTGTTTTGAGTTAACAAAAAGTTTGAAAAATGTAGCTTAAAAAGCAGAATTTATTGCCATTTTCTTTGTGACCACATTTCATATTTCTAACTATTTTTGTTCGGAAAAGAGAGAAAGGATGTTTACTAAGTTATCACACGAAAAAGATTTGTGGTTTTTTATAATAAAGTTACTTTGTTTCAAATAAACAATTTATTCTTATAATCCTTGAAAAATATTTAAGGTATTCAAGAAAGTATTTTTCTTAATATCGCACATTTCCTACAACAAAAAATATATCCTAATTATTTTTAGTACTGATATCCTAAATTAAAGAAAATTGTTTTAATTCGTAATTTTCATTTTAAGTAATTTAAATCATTAAACCTAAATATTTTAATAAAATCATTTTTCTAGAAAGAAATAACACTTTTTTTACTTCTCTTTTAAGAAAATATTTTCTTTCATGATAACATTCTAATTCGTTGACAAATTACGAACAAATTATACATCGAGGATAATATTTTATTGCTACAATTTTGCTGAAATACAGATCTGAAAATAATTATGCTGACTCATTTACAAAGTTGTATCGGATGTTTAACTTGGTTGCTAGATTATCAAAACTGTTTGCAGCAACATTATCATGCTTCCTATTTTGATGATCCAAAAAAAAAATTATTTTCTGATCTGTATCTAGCTAAATTTTTAGATACTGCAAAATACTATAAAATTGTTCTTTTCGTCTACTAGAAAAGAATCACTATTGAAAGTAATTATTTCTTTTAATTAAAAAATGATATTTCAAAAGAAGGTAAATACACTAAAAATAATTACTTCTTTTCTGTACATGTCATACATGTCTTTTGAGTCAAACGCTTGAGATTACCCAATAACGTTTTGCTTACGAGATTGTATCGACGTTGTGTTGCAGGGGTGTTGCAGATACATATGTTACAGTGCAGTCGGCGGGTTGCATACCCACATACTTCCAGTATTTATATTCAGCATTGTAACATTTTATACAGAGAATCAAACGGTTTTTGAAATAATTGTAAAATATTTATTTCTCAAATTTAGATTTATCTAATTTTTGACAAATGCACTGCCTGCCCCTGGAAGTATGTGGATATACAACCCGCCGACTGCACTGTATGTATCTGCAACACCCTGTATATTATCCAGTGATTTGGGGGCACCTACTATACCTTGGAATACATTTGGAAGAATGGCCTTTGCCTTGTTGACGTTGTTTGCACCGTTTCGCTCGATAAGAACGAAATGAGCCGAGTCACACATTCACTTCGCTCTCGAACCGACGGTACACTTTGCAAGGTGTATCTTTTTTTCTTTTATTTTTCCTTTATTTTGTCGTCATCGCGAAGCGCGAATCCGTCACTATAGCGAATATTGTATTACATCATGCTTACGTAACCACGATGAGTTTCATTTTTTGCATACTTTTTTTTTATTACTCTATGGTGAAGCTTCCGGCGTTATTCAATTTTTATCGAGGACACATCCGCGAGTGTTTTCGCGATTGCTTCGTTGAACTATCTGGCATTTCGACAGTAGGATGCCACTGTTATAATATAAATTTTTTTTTTACATGAAGATCTCTTATCTCTTTCGAAACTCTGAATATAATACAATTAAACATCAGTTCGAAAATTAAATTTGCCAGTCAACGTGTCAAATTTTGAATAGTAAAAAAAAGATAATGTTTTTTAAAGAATCAGGCTGCGCGATATGACAATCGTCATTCCAATAAACTGCTTTCCATGTTACACGATAAACTCCTTCAAAATGTAAAAAAATAAGATTCGCAAAGCTGTCTCATTTCGTTATAAAATATGAAGGAGAATGTCTTGAGTACCGTTTGAAACTACTACATGGATCAAATGGTGCTGAAGACGTGAAAGATGTAAACATAATTTTTTCTTTCTCTTTCTTTGATATATAGACAAGTTTCCTGAAATTATAAATTTATTATCGCGCTGATGTAACAGGATCCAATCGTCGCTTCACAAGCGGATATCATGATCGAGCAGTCGTGAAAGCGCATCGTCACTTATAACGCATCGCAGACTGTCAACGACAGCTTTCCCATTAACGGTACGCGAACCGTAGTATAATAACCGTAATTAGAAAAGTTTCGCACGCAGGATAGGGAAAGTCCGGTGTGCGAAGCTGCCGCGAAATATCGAACTCGCGCCAAGTTGCCGCTCGCACGTGCATCACAGTGGCTACTCGATATCGACGAACGATTGGCAGTCGCGTAGCGTCTATGCAAACTTTGATATGCACTCTCGCGCATGCACACGTGCACACACATGCGCGCGCCTGCAAATTACAAGCCGGCTGGCTCGTATACGCTCGCTCCCCTTTCTTGTTACGCCAATAATATCGAAAGGTCGGTGTCAATACAATCTCTCCTCGGCGAATTTGACGGCCGCGCGCGTCCGACGTTCGCAGACACCGAGGAGAAAGTTTGTCCTCGCGAGGGCAGACAATAGAGCGCCGGTGCGCTCAACAGGCGCCTTTTTATGCCCGTCATTTTAGCACTTGCAAGAGAATAATTACACAATTTCTCGGTACATCCCACGTTTTTCTGCGCTCTTATTTATTCCCAGCCACTTTGCGTGTATTCTGTCACTTAGACTGGCGCGGCGTGTAATTTTTTTTTTTTTTTNTTTTTTTTTTTTTTTTTTATATACGTGCTCCAAATTTCAAAGCGATCCCGTTCCTACGAATCTTGCTTTATTCCGCAGGACTGTAGAAAGTAATCTCTTTGTAAATGTCGCGTAACTTGCTGAATTCATAATTGCGAATACCGGCGGCAGTGTGCTCTCGAAGCGACTCCGGCCGGTTGGTCACGGTATTCGCGGCTTTGTTTCTTCGCGCGACGTAACGCGCGCGTCGGTGGATATGACTGAATAACGTCGGTCTGAAAATAAAACCGGCGCAACGTACTGAAATGCGCGGAACGTGACACCATTCTCGCCGCTGGCCGGCGCGGCGCACCGTGAAAAATCTACAGGGTCGTAGGAAATAAACTTTATACACCGTGACGGATGTACTCGTTCACAGTTCCGGCTAGCGCCAAGCCAAGCAACGACGCTTTTCCGCGTTTCGACAAATAAGCCCGCTCTTCCGCCAGAAACCGTTTCGACGACCGTTTTCCCTCTCGCCGCGGTAATCGGCCGAGGCGTTTCGCTCGAGATCGTTTGTTCCGATCGAACCACTCTATTTCTTCGCTGCCCTTCCGCTTTCTTTTGTCGAAGCTCCTGGTGAGAAGTGGGTCGACTAAAAGCGTAGCCGGAACACGTGTTTTCCTCCTACGAATGATTGCATCGACGTCGCTGACCAGATTTAACCAAGTTTTTCACATTTCCTCTTTCCAACATTATGTGGAAAGAACGATTTTGTTAATACTTAATTAGGTTGGTGCAAATGAAATGACCGTTTTCAGTATTTTGAATTTCCCACCCCTATAGATCACTTTTCTTTCATACAGAGGACGGTGTATGTGTACTGTGCACTGAGAGAAATCGTTTGGTAAGATTAACTAATGTTTGGTTGAATAGTGATCAAATGAATTTTGTAGTTACTGGTACCAAAAACTTAGTTACATTTAACAAAACTTTTTGTAATTTGTTATATGAAAATAATTATTTGGTTAAGGCTACAAATTGTTTGGTCAAAACAACTATATATTTAGTAATTATAAAATTCATTTGATCACTATTCAATTAAACGTTAGCTGATTTTATCAAACATTTCTCTCAGTGTGTGAAAAGTACATGGTCCACACGTGATTTAGTGCATATAACTTTATTTATGTATTGTACTGTTAGTCATAGAAGTTTGCATTAACGCCGTGATGGAAAATAAAGAAATTCGTATAATTTACTTGTACGAGTTCAAACTTGGTCATACTGCAGCCGAGACAATACGTAACATTAATATTGCATTTGATGAATGTACTGTAAGTGAAAAAACGACAAGGCGTTGGTTTCAGTCTGGAGACATAAACCTCAATAGTTTACCTCGTGGGCATGCATCCTCTGTCATTGATGACGTCATTTTAAGAATAGCATTGATGCACTTGTATCACATTGACAGTAGTACATTAAAGTAAATGGACACTATTTTGATTAATAAAACAAGTTTTAAGTTTGTCTAAAATTTAAATTCAAAAACGGTCATTTCATTTGCACCAACCTAACATCTAAAAATTTAGCCGAATGTCTGCAAATAATTTTTGTTACATCATCAGAATAATTATGTAGGATGTTCAAACTGATTGTTAGAATGTCAAAACTTTTTGCAGTATTATTCATCATGCTTGAGCGTCCTTTATAATTATTGTAATGGTCCAATAAAATTATTTTTAGATCTAGTTTTTTAAATGCTTCTGCAAAACTGTTCTTTCTGCGTATATACTTAATCCTCGGTGGTCGAACCGAGGATGACCTAGGTGAATTTTCAATTTTTAATTATTCTGCTTCAAATTCAGACACGTACAAAAAAGTGAAAAACGTTTTGAGTTAAACAATTATGAAATCGTATTCTGGAATGTTGGAAGAGTGTACCAGAATTTTTTTCAGATTTTTTTTAGAGTCCTTTCAAAAACACTATCAAACATTAATGACCAGATTGGACTACAAAAGCTGCGAAAAAAATGTTGGATCACGGAAGATTAATTTAGATATGTAATTTAAAAAGATCAATAATAAGTGAAATTGGAACCGATTATGTGAATAACACTTTTAAAAAGTCAAACATAAAGATAAAACACACACGAAAACAACAATTTTACTGAAATACGGATCTGAAAATATGTTAAACCATTTAAAAAATTGTATCGGATGTTTGACTTGCTTAAACGTCAAAACTATTTGCAGTAACATTATCATGCTTGGCCGTCCTACAATTATTTTGATCACACAACATTAAATTATTTTCTGATCTGTATCGAGCTAAATTTTTAAATACTGCAATACAATTATTCTTTCCGTGCAGTCTTGAAACACAGATCGTGAACCATAGTCCTCAACCGAAGCGAATACGTAATAGCACAAATCAAATTAACGAGCAATTTTAATACTACTAATGCTCATGAGCATCTTAAGAAACGGTGAAGAATTGATTACGAAAAATAACACTTCAGTAAGGTTTCGAATCTATATCTCCTTACATTTTACACATAAAAAGATCGTCAGTATCCATTTCTCTCAATGTAGACTAACTTTGATCTCAGTTTAACTTATTCTTAATCTTTTTTTAATCTTAAGAATTCATTAAACAGATTAAAGTTACTCTACATTGATCTTAAAATGGACATAAATTCTACACCTAGAAAAAAAATATGTTTAAATAAATGAAATCGTTTCTTTAACTTAGTTTTTTAAAGTTGAAATAAAAATATCTTTGTGCAGAAAATAAAAATTTATTTGATTTCAAGAAATGAGTTATTAGCCTTTTAATTATTGTTTAATTTAAACAAATAATTTATATAATTATTTAATTCATAGAAAGTATTGACAGATATGTAAGAAATAATTTAGTTTTTCTGGTTTTAAAAATCCATCTTTTTCATTTAAAGAAAGATTTGCGTTGCATAACCAAACTGTTTCTTTAATTCTAATAAAAAGAACAATCAAAAAATTTCTTCAAGTCAAAAAAGTTTTTCTTTAACCATATAGCAATTTACAAATTTTTCTGAATCAAATAAATATTTTTTAACTCAAAATATAATGCTATATCACGCAATGCTATATCATCGTACAACGTCAAATTTTATCTCGTTTTTATTCCTACATATAGTTGCGCATTGACGGCGCGCTCCTTACAATTATTTTCTAATTTATGCCCCGACGTTTACGGTATGCGCAATTTAATTGTACAGATGGGGCGTAAAGATGGCGTGGTCCCAGGAGGAGAAAAGTCGTGTCTCTCGCAGCTGTTTCCGCCGCGCGCTACGCGGGCTCGCGGGTGTGCTTTTTGTTGCGCACGTTTCGTCGCTATAAAATATTAAACCCGAGAAACTAAGGGGGTGCGGGCCAGAGTTTATCTTTATCGCGAAACGCATAGAATGTAGTCCATTAAGCCGGCAAGACATACGCCGGGAGAATCGCGAGATGCCCGCGCTCGTTTAGCGTGAACTCTCGTAGCGCGCACATCGGTAAATTATTTCTTTCTATTTGTAGATCGATCTCAGATTGCGGGCCGTCCGTGCGATACTGTTATGTACCTTCCCGACGGTAGTTAACATCCTTCTGCTGAAACGATTATTCACGCGTAACGGCCGCCCCACACTGTGAAACTGCCCACCGTGGAATACGTTCTCTTTCAGGCGCACTTTTGCCTCTCTCGCTCGCTCGGTGCCAGTTAAGACGATGCTGGAGTCGTCTGTATACGCGGATCAAAAAATCTTTTTATTGAAGACACGGATTGAAAAATCCTCTTACAGAATGAAAGTACAGACAATAACGAAGGGTGATGTACACAATTTGATATAAAAAACGAAAAAAAATTATAAAAATATAGTTTTGTTAGTCAATATTTGCTACGCAAAGAAATTTGAGACTTTGTACATATAAAATAAGCATGGTTCCCCCCCTTTGAATTATAACAAAGAACAATACTGTGCTTTTAGAATGAAGCTAGAAGCTTTAGTACAAGAGAATTTCTGCTTCGGGAATTTCATGTGTAAATTGACGTGCGGAAGCAGTTTGAATAGTAACAGAGCAATAATTGTGTAACATAGTAGTTGAGAGATCTTGCATTAGATGGCGCTAAAGTCGAAGAACAAGGACAGAGTGTGTTTGACAAAGAGCGTTAGTCCAGTCCCTTTACTCTTCGTTTCGCACGTGCACGCGCGCAATCGCGAATCGCTCGACTTTTCGTCGAAGAAAAAATTGCAGTACTGACGTCGAGTGAGTTCTACTGTCACTCCAGCTTAAGAGTGCCTCGTCGGTCGGTGTTCGTTGTTCGTACATAAATGACGAAACAATAATGAATGATTCGATGACATCGAAATGATTAATTGATCGTGCGAATATTTCTAGTGCTAATTTACATTTATTAAATCGTCCATTAAATTACTCAAAAATCTTGTACGAATCGTCAACTGCAACATTGCTGCGCTGACCTATTTGAATAATCAATTATCTGATCATCCGAGTGATGATTAAACAATATTCATTGAATATACAATGCCGCCACTTCAATATAGATAATTGCTAAATACGCGACCGCATGTCCATCGATATTCGTATCAGAATTCAAAAGTGCAAAGGGTAAATAGACCACATTAAATAGCCGTGGCATCAATAATTGTCCCTGTTGCAGGCTCCAATTTGTATGTGCATAACGATCACACGGATTTATGGTATATAACCATTATACGAAGCGCGGGCGTGCGCGCTGTAAACCGGCGGAACGAGCTGTCCATTGTCTCTCTTATCGCGCACGCACGTGTCGTCGTTAGGCACGCGGGTCCGGTTTTACCGCCATGTCTATGGTGCGAAAATAGGATTTCCCCTCGCACTCGCGCGCGCGCGCGCTTATTTCGCGCGCCTCTCAATTCGAGGGACGAGAGCCAACTTTGCGGAAAAAAACACGTCGCCCGTTGTAGGAATATTCCGCTCGCGCGGTAACGAATGCGTAATAAAAGCTCCGGACACAGGCAGGACTCGATTTGTGGCCGGGCACCGGCTGAGTTACAACGCGCGCAGTAAATAAAGTAAATAAAGCGTGCAACGCGCGCCGGCTCTTTCTCGCACGTCTCGCTTTTCGCGCGCCGCGCGTACAACCATCCTATCTCTTCTCAACCCTCTTTCTCGCTGCATTCGTTCCT